>JASFCX010000301.1:0-14163 GCA_036937015.1 Crucibulum parvulum | reverse complement strand
AGGTTACCAACACCACCAGTGTGTGATCCGGTGTGGGAGGTGGTGGAATGGCGCTCCTCGGGGAGCTTGGCGACGCCCGACTCGTTGTTGGATCCTGGGAGGGTACCTACGCCTCCTGCGGTGTAGGGTTGGGTGTTGGATGAGGTCTCGGTGGAGGGGAGGGAGGTGGTGTTGGTAGCGGTGGTTCCAGCTGGGAGACGGAAGAGGGGTTAGTAACCATGTAAAGAAAGAGATAATGAGGGAAACGTACGAAGGTAGCTCTTCACAGACTCGGGAACGTACGCGCCCAGGGTGGCCGCAGCATTCGATGCGACATTACCAGCGGTAGCAGCCATGTTCGAGGCTACATTTCCAGCAGAAGCGGCGTACGACCCAGCGACGTTGCCAGCTTCACCAGCGGTGCCGCGTGCAGTAGAGGCAGCATTGCCTGCGGTGTTCGAAGCGACATTGCCTGCTTGCGAGGCGGTGCCGCCGATGGTGGAAGCAGCCTGCTGAGCGGTGTTCGAAGCAGCAGTACCTGCTTGCGAGGCGTGAGCTCCGATAGTGGAAGCAGCCTGCTGAGCGGTGGCACCGATGGTTGCCGCTGCTTGCTGGGCGGTGGATCCGACGACGGCTGCTGCATTCGAGGCGACGTTGACCGTGGTGTTACCAGCTGCGTTGGCGGCGTTCTTGATATCCTCAGTACTCGTGGCTAGCGACAAGGAAAGAATGAATATCGAATGCATAGGAAAAACAAGGCAGGGCAACTCACGAATCATCCCGGCAGCTGCTCCAACAGCGTTCTTCACGGCGTTGGCGGCAGTGGCAATGTCGGCTCCTACGTCACGAGGGTTGGCGAATTCGGGGTTGGGGTGCTCAGTGACGAAGGGGGTGGATCCGAGGGGGTTGGCGCTGTCTGCTGCGACCTTGGTGTTGGGATGGACCGAGTTGGAGATGGAAGAGGAGATTTGGGAGGAGAGAGGTTCCTGATGGGTGTTGGAAGTCGTGGGGGCGTTGGAGGAGAGAGGCGACTGGTGGTTAGTGGGATGCGTCGAGGCGAGAGGCGCGTTGTGGGTGGTGGTAGAAGGATAGCTCGATGAAGGAAGGGTCGAAGTTGTCTTCTGCCCATCGAGTGCGTCGATTGTCTGTGAGGCCCATTCGCCTGCGGGCTGTTGCTGGAGACTGGTCGGCTTGGGAAGTCCGGTCTCGTTGGAGTTGTTGAATGATGACATTATGAATGTAAGAGTTCGTTAAAGGTGGTAGAGTTTTCTTTCAAGTTCGTTCGAGTGAGCGGGATTTGGTAGTGATTTGAATTACCTCTATAACACCCTTTAAATACTTTTTTTCAGCAAAAATGCTGTCGTGTGCTCCATCGACGAGTTGAGTGGAGATGACATCATTTCACTACGTAATTCGATGACGCAGATCTGAATGGCTGACGGGAAGAGAAACAAAAATTGAATCATAATGCGGCGGTGCAGGTATTTGGTATTGACGAGGAAGAATAGCAATGACATCATCCGGTTCGGCTGCTTGTCCATCGCACAATTATAAAGCATCCCCTTAGACAGTATACAGAACCTCCTCATCGTACAATGGAGTACATCTACAATGGATCAACGAGTAAATTTGGGGTCCTCTTCGTAGATAATGCGAGTTCAAATCTCGCCGGAGCGATATCAAAGTACTCTGTGACTGATCTGTCTGAAATTTTAATCCTTGCTCTTTCGTAGTACTACCAACTTGGCATTCAACTACTTAACAGATAAGATATTACACTCCGGTTGTATAATGGAATACACCAGCTACCAGTCAGACACCAATAGAAATTGTCTAAAGTAGCTTGGAAATACAAGTTCGATTCTTGTCCGGAGGGTTATGAGGGCTGCAAGACACCTATTTTTCTGAATTCCCACTCAAAATTTGTTAATTCTTAGAAGTTTTACATGAATATGAGTAACTACATGCAACCTAGTGGCTCGTTTAAGCATTGTCAGAGGAAAAAAAAAAAAGAATAGAAGTCGATACAATCTGTCCCTGCAAAGCTTACTGTGAGAATCGAACTCACGCTTCTGTGTGATGTACACCGTCTGTAACCATGCTTCTTCACGGCTGTACGGCGTCTTCACATTAGACCAAGGGAGCTACATGTTCAAATGGAATATGAATATAATGACTCATATTTCAGGACAAGAGATGTAGGGACTAGGGCTGCCACCCGTAACCGTATATACGGGTTGTACGGTACCCACAAATACGGCCCGTATACCGTACCGTCGACAGATTTTAGGTCCAGTTTACGGTACGGTTTACGATATGGTTTCCACCCGTTTGGCTGCCGTATAATACGGCCGTAATACGGTTCATACGGCCCGTATTACTGCAGTAAGACATACTCGTCTCGCTAATGTCCGATTACACGTGCGTCATATTGATGCAACCTGCCCTTAACTTAATAGAATCATTTATATAGGTTAGCGTACCTCTCCGGCACTCTTTTTCTTCCTCTTCTTCTCTGTGTAAATATTGATAGGTAGCATTACAGAATAAAGTAAAATTGAAATGATAATCTTACTGATTAGAAGTTGTACAAGTAAGTAGAATAGCCGTTGACGTTTGCCAAGTTAGCCGAGCGGTGAGCACTGTGCACTTACCACTACTCAGTGCTGCATCTTGGCTGCGTCACGGCGCATTGAAATATGATTAAGAATCTGAAGACTGACAGAGTAGATAAATATAGTACCAGTAAGTAAAACATCGTTAATGAAGAAAGAAATCAGCGCGCCTCAATGCTATTTCTCTACCACCTGGCACCATGTGCTGCTTCCTCAGATTGGAGGTGAGCTATTTATTCGGGTCAGTAGTACATGCAGTGTAAATATTAATAGCAGAAAACTACAATGTACATTCGGCCAATTTGCACATTGCTCTCGCTACTCTCAGCCTATCATATGCTACTTCTTAAGGATTCTGATTAGTGAGATATCTACTTGGCTCAACAGCAGTATGATGTAATGATTCATTATGTGAAGATAATACTTTCTCCTTGGTTTTTTATCTCAACCTTTACATAAATCTCTTCAATAACACTATACCGAAGAAAGGCTAAAAATAGTAACTCATACGGGCCGTACCTAACCGTAAGGCCGTAATTTACCAGTACCGTACCGTATACCGTACCGTCTGGCTCAAATTTACATCAATACGGTACGGTTTACGGTACGGCTGGCACCCGTATTCATACCGTATTGATACGGCCCGTAACCGTATACGGTACGGTTGGCAGCCCTAGTAGGGACGACTGTTCAATAGACGTGCAATGTCCATTCTCAGGTTATGGGAGCATTAACTTTACGCGTCGGAAAGAGTGAAGTTTGCCGGTTCTTGACTGGAAATCTCTGCAATGTATTTAAGAATGGATAATCAACAATCGCCGCGTCGAAGGGGGCATAAAGGATACACAATGTGACATTACGACATGCTCCCAGTGAGATTTGAACTCACATTGTGATTTTCGAGATCTATCCAGTGTCTTCGCATTAGACCATAAGAGGGTTGATATATCATCGATTTAATGTCATTATATACTGATCAAGTATTGAAGGGCGCATCAAAAAGGACCATTGCTTCAGTAAAGTGCTCCCAATGAGATTTGAACTCACATTTCTGGATCACGAGGAATGAGTCAAATTGAAATGTATCCAGCGTCTTTGCATTAGACCATAGGAACTTGATATATCATTGAACTAATGCCTTGATATGTTCATCAAGTATTGAGGTGCGCATTGAAATTCATATACTAGAGCGCCCACTAATGCTCCAGATAAATGCCTTGATATGTTGATTAATCCAGTGTTCAAAATGCTCCCAGTGAGATTTGAATGCACATTTCTGGATCAATCAATGAGCGGGATGTGTTTAGACCCTTAGGGCTGCACGCCGTCGCTGTACAGTGTGGGACGCTCAAAACCGACCTCCGAACTGATCAAATTTTGATATCATCTCTCGTCATTGAAAAGACCTTTTTTTATCCCGAAAACCATCGGAATCGACTCGGATTTAGGAGAGCTTTCGAGCTATCTGACTCTTATTCCGAAATTCTAATTTTTAAAAAAGAATTCTGCCCCAAAGTGAATTTTGGACCCTTAATGCTACTGATAAGTACGATAAGATCAAGAGATAAGGAATTATCTAATCAATTGTTAGATATCTGGGATAAATTGCTATTTCTACTTCTATTTACACTGCATTATCAAGAATATTCACATCCATCATGATGCTTTACTTAATTGGACAATGTGAGCAATACTTCTTAACAGTATACTCTTCTTGAGCAACATTGATGCCTTTGCTGGTTAAAGAAGCATTAATATCAAAAGGAATGCATGGTATTGAAGTCAAATGGTTATGTGACACTTACATGTATGCATCCATATACTGCCATGACTTTTGAAAAAAAAAAAAAGAGTGCATATAGTCTTTGATTCACAAGCTGCTTTGCTTTCCCAAAAGTTCTGTCCCCTAAACAAAAATAGCCTGAAATAAAACCTTCTATGAGTTAACATTCCCAATCAATGGGGAGTAAATAGCATACAATTTTTTACCCAGCCCCAGTACATTTCAATTGGGTTGAGTTTACAATGGAATTTTGGAAGGAAATAACACTGGTGGCCAGCCTGTTCAATTATAATCTGCAAAAGAGGCTTTTCTGCAGCAAAGTCAGCCTGTTTGGACAATACATTGCACATGCAGCAGAATGAAGAAACTGAAGACAGCTCAATTATACCATCTTCCACTTCATCTGGCTCATCCCTCCCAGCCATTGCTTCTGCTTCTTCTTGTGCTCTCTGTTCCTTTGCCTTTTTGGACAATTTGAATTATGCACAGTCCCCTGGAAGCTCTTTCCCACCATTCATGGCTTTGAGATGATCCCAGAGACCTTGATTCTTGAGAACTTGCTTCATTCCCTTTGGCTGGCCATGAAATTCATAATCTGCATGTCCAACTGGTAAATCATCATCAAATACCATTTTTTATGCCTTTCTTTGAAAATGGATATGGGGGTTGTCAAAGGGAATGGTTGTGGCATGCATGTGACACTGTTTACCTCCCAGTCTCACATTCATTTAATTAGCATTAAGTGCATCATCTGCAAAAAGCACCATGTGCTATTGATTGGTCAAAGGAAAACTCTGCCACAGTATTTGGATACAATTTTTCAGTAATTGAATATCCCAAATTGTGAAGCTAGTGTCAAGCACATCTCTCAGTAGCTGATTCTTTCCCTAAGTTGAGTCCCAGAGCAAGTATTATTGTATTATTTAGTTGGTCACTCAGTTTTGGTGGTGTAACCTAAATATAATGTAAAAAGATGGTCACTGGCATTATCCAAAAATATAATGACATCTTAACTTACTTCACCAAGTGTAGTAACAGAAAGATAATGCTATACAGCTTGTAAAATCTGTTCATCATTTAAAAGTGATGGGTGCATATTGTCAGGCACATCAACATTAACTACTCAGAGTAGTGCCAAGGTCAATACACAAACTATCAACTCAAAGAGAGGAGAGAGGGATGATGAGTAGAGTGAATAGTATTGGCAGTAAGAAACAACCAGCTAAAGACTACAGAATAGAGACTACAACTACTACTATTTATACTAAGGAGATAACTCATAAGGAGCCACTAAGAGTCATGTAAAAAGTGAGTCAAGACATGTGTACTAGGTATGTATTTAATAGTTATGACTGTGCACTGCAGCTGCATACTGCAACATGTGTTACAAATGTGTGTATGTTAAGAATAGATAAAATGAAATATATATGACTACAGTATGTTGTCCTCATGTGTCAACATGAGTTGGTTTTGTTTGTTCTTGTTGTTGAAATTATAGAGACTGTTCCAATAATCAGAAAAGAAAAGAAAAAGAATAATCAAAATAAACAGTTCATGACACATATGGTGCTTTCCAGATCTGGTGGAGGAAGAGTATAAAATATCTCTATGTAGTGCTTCAGATACCTTATTTTTGTTTTTTTTGTTTTTTTGTTTTTTGCAAAATATGGGCTCTTCCCAAGTTCATTTGGGGTTGTGGGCTGTTGCAAGCACAGCAGTACAAGTCTTTTTCAGGCTTACAGTATATTTGGCTATTGTTGAAGATCAGGTGCATGGGTTCTAAATTTTAGGAATTTGTATGTATTTTATATAAAGTTCATGATATCTCTTGGCTGCTTGAAGCTTGAATATGGCATAAAAAGAGTGGTGCCACTTCACATCAGAGAGGCACTCACTAAGAATTTTGTCTATTGACAGCTTTTCCATCTCAAATGTGTCATTGACTGTAATATCCAACCATTCACTAGCTAGGATTTCTGTTTCAAGATCTTCCATAGCCATGATTTCTTCCTGCACTAGGCAAGCTGATGGTAGCATAGCCACTGTCTGCTCTAATATGTTCTCTACCAATAATATGACAATGTTAGCTCATGGATATCAATACATCAAGAATCAACTCATGCTTTTTGAATAGGTGATTCTGGACCAAGTCATCAGTCTCAGCCACTATTCTCTCATATCTACACACTTCTCCTGTTGCAGACATGGTAACATTTTCATCAATTTTTCAACTATGACTAAAGAATGCATCTAATTTTAAACAACCCTTTGATGCCTTGCACAATGCCCTCTCTCTCTCTTGTACTGTAAGGTCCTCCCAACACCATAAAATGTTGGAAGAGCTGCCAGTAAGTGGGGCTTCATCACCTGTGGCTCACACAAAAGTATATATATGTTATATATTCATAACTTTATTTAGAGACTCAGGCCCTGTGTGGCACCTTAGTTAGTGCTAGTTAGGCCAGTTTAGGCTTCCTTTTTTATACATAACTCAGTCAGAGCTGTAACCTGGCCAAGAGGTGTGTTCAGCAACACCTGGCTAGGTCAATATCAATGTCACACCAGATGTAAACTAGTAACTGATCAAATTATGTTGTTTTCAATAAGTTCCATCATCTTGTGACAATGCATAACCCTTTGACTGCAAATTTCCAATGCTCACAGATCTCAAGAATGCCTGAAATTGGCTTGTGAATTTTCTGATTGATAGATCATGAAAATATGGGCCTTCTAACAATTCCTGAAGCCATTTTTGGCCTAAGAGTTGATGTGTGATGCACTCTTTGCACATAAAATTGGCTGTGTGGCAACAACAGCTGCTGCACTTTAAATGGTGACCAGTACAGCTGAAGGTTTCTGTTGTAGAAATATGCACTAGGTATGAAGCTGTTAGGCTGTATGTTACACATCTGTGAGGTGTAGTCTACTGTATCTACAGTTTATATACCTCTAGTTAATGTGCCTAGTAATTTCTACTAGTATCTATAATACTGTGAATTACTAAGTCAATTACTAATACTAATATTCTATTAAATGCCAGATTAATCTCCAACACCTTCTGAAGCTTCTGTCTATGTATCTAAAGGGGGAGAGCTGTGATCCCTGAATTCTGGAGTGTCTAACAGCAATCATTGACTGTATCTTCTTGGATGGAAGTTATGTAAAGGCAATCAGCTAGCAATCCATTGTTATCTACATCTATCAAGAGTATTACAATCTGTGACTAACTGTAACTAATTCTGTCAGCATAGTTAGTGACAAATCCTGACCAGATCATAACCTGGCCTAATGCTAACTTGCCCTCACTAATTGGGTTGCCAAACAGGGCCTCAGGACTTATGCTGATTATTACATTTAAGGCAACAATGTCCTCAAAATCCACATCAGAATCATCATCTGAGCTTTTACTTCCACCTCCCTCCACACTACTAGTAACACTAGTGTTACTCTCATTGTCCAAGCTGTCTGAAATATCTATAGCACCTTCTACTATAGAATATGCAAAGCCTGCTGCTGGAAGGATTTCTTTATCTGAATCACTGGCATCCCCACCATTCTCAGGCTTGAAATCAGGATCAATGAGCCATTCAAATGGATCATTGTTCATAAAGGCAGACTCAAACCCTTGTTTTTTAAAGGCTTGCTGTGCTTTGCCTGTTGACACTGACAGCTTTTCTTAGGTATGATGAGGAAGTAACATTATTGTAGATATAATGGGCTGCTCCTAACCTCCAATACTCATTAAATTTTTTGAATTTTCTATCTCTAAACTGAATTTGGTCATGTGATAACCTCAATTTCAGAAATTGCATTTTTATGAGAATTGGCCCATGTTTCCTATGATATCTCATCCCCCACTCTCCTACTGCACTTCCCTACCTATCAATTAATTCAATCCCATTCACTCCCATCCCACTCCCCTCCAGAATACTCCCATTCTCATTCAACCATAAAATTCCATTCCCCACTCTCCAATAGTACTCCTGAGAGCAGTCAATCTTCTTCAATCCCATCCATCCCCTTCACCCTATCATTATCTATTATCCTTCTTCTTCAATCCCACTCCCCACTTCCACATAAGTATTTAGTTTCCCATTCAATCCCATTCTATAATTATTACCACACTTATTTAAGATAGAACAATCAGACATAATATATTATTTAAATAACATAAAATGCAAACAATACAATGAAAGAGGTTGTTACCACCCCCATGTTTCCACAAGGATTTCTTCTGGATTTCAGGTGGAATGTATTAATTAATGTCATTATAATATTTTCTATTCATTTCAATTGCTCTCAGATCATTACAACACTTATGGAATGGAATAGGAATCATTCCAAGGATTACTTCAGAACCTTCCATATACTAGTATTTTTGGACCTGTGGCTAAAGCCACTCATTCCTGGTATGCAATAGTTAATCTTAATTTCCCTGTACTTACTACTTTCACTTCCTACAATGATCATTCTTAAATTCTTCTGTGCTCACTTCCCACAGTGATTAATCCTCATGTCCCCTGTATACTTACTTCCCACAATAGTTAATCCTAATTTCCCTTGTACACCTGTATCCCAAAATGGTTAATCAACAGGAGAAAAACAGCAGTTTCAGATATGCAATGTTGTCAATTACCTCAGTTTTGGCCTTATTTTTACTTGAAATACATGTGGTGCAAGTTCCAATAAATATTTCCACTTCTCTTTACATAAATGAGCTCAGAACTAGATCAGCAACACATGTTCCAAATTTCAGCTTAATCAAAGCAGAGCTGAGCTCACAATGGGCTAATCACATATTCACTAATATTTCTATCTAATCTAATCTTATCAATTTTTGCTATACATATGACAAACACTATGAATGGGACAATAGTTTGCTTAGTTGAATTATGTAATTTTGATGTGACTGTGTTAAATTTGTGTTACAAGGGACTAAGCAATGTGTACCTTGCTAAGCATTGCTTAAGCATTTCAAGGGGTTAGCTGACAATTCAAATTCCAACAATCAAATGATCAATTCTTGCACCTCATCCCATACAATCCCATCACTCTTACATCCATTGTCCCATTCTATTTAGACTAGTATTTTTGGATCCATGTGACATGACCCTACCAATTCTCCCCTCATCCCCTTGCCTTTCTTACCTTCCAGCACCCCATCAAGCATCTTCAGCACTTACCAACTTTACCAATGGCTGCCGGGCTGACAGCCCTACCTCCAGACCAACCCTCTCAACTACCATGGATTACCAAGTGTCAACCACCCAGATCGTTTCCAACATTCCACATGATCATCCATATGCTAGCAATACTACTTACCAGGACTGCCAACATGTTTCAAACATGATGGCACTCCTCATCCCAGCCAAGGATATTATGCATGACCTTAGATCACTCCACATAGGTTACCAATGCACACATGGCTGGCAAGTGCTTGCTCATCACTCGCACCCTTTTATCTCTACAATTGCCATATGACTTTATCTACATGTACCATATGATTTTGTGCCACATGACCCCTGGAAACCCACTTTCTTTCCGCTCTGAGTCATAGACAATAACTAGCCATAGTACTATAAAACCCTCATACATCTATAGATGCTAGTTATGCTTATATTTTCTCTTTTGATCTTCAGTCAAATATCTTATATCTTATCTCAGTATCTTCTACATACTGGATTCGATCTTCTCTAATTATATCTGTCTTAACTCATCTATATTGGCTCGGATCCCTCTCATCTATCAATCTCCCATCAATCCATATCCTTCCAGACAATCTCCTTGCTGTTGAGCCTTGCTCTGGCCAGATTTTCCACTCCCAATTGATCTGTTGCTTGCCTTCTCCCCAGTAACTTGCTCCTAGCCATTGAGCCTCTGCTCCCGCTATCGGACTCGACACTTTACCCCCAGAACACCGTTGTACCATCCTAAGGCACTACACTATCCTTGGTAACTTACTGTGCATTCATTTCTTGCCCAGTGGCTCTTGAATGGATTCAGTAACCATATCAATACTATACTAAGCTCTACCAGCAGGTTTTGGACCAGGTCTAACACCATGGCTAAAGCCACTGGTTCCTGGTATGCAATGGTTAATCCTTATTTCTGGAATGTAATGGTTAATCTTAATTTCTGGTATCTAATAGTCAATGCTTATTTTGGGTATACAATGATAATCCTTATTTTTGGTATCTAATAGTCAATCCTTATTTCCAGTATACAATAGTTAATCCTTATTTCTGGTATCCAATAGTCAATCCTTGTTTCTGGTATACAATAGTTAATCCTTATTTCTGGTATCCAATAGTCAATTCTTATTCCTGGTATCCAATGGTTAATCCTAATTTCTGGTATTTAATTCTAATTTTAACACTACAACTTTTATCATGATACTATTACATATATCTATGATCCTACATATCACAACACTAATAAAATCTGTCTTAGGAAGAATAAATCATTTCAATTTATATATCAAATGTGAAAATAATAATAATACCTTATGTTACACCTGTGAGAATTTCGTTATACACAATATTTAGTGTATGCATGTCTTCTTGAGTGGCTGGGAAAAGCACTTTGATTCTACTGCCTGATGTGCACTGGGATAGTGCAACATATAGCTTCCCATGTCAAAAAACTGCTGTTCTAAGATCTAATTAAAAATGCTTTACTGATTGCCCCTGCAATTTATTTACTGTCATAGCAAATGCCAACCTCACAGGAAATTGTCAATGTCAAATCTTCACTGGTAATGCTTCATTTGAAGGCTCCAAAACTAATCTTGGAATCAATGCAATACTTCCAGCAAATTGTGCATCACCACTAACTATTCTGCACTCTAATACTCTTGATTTGATACTGACCAAGATTAGCCTAGTACCATTGCACAGTCCTTTTGAAGCATCCAAGTTTCTTAATAACATCAATGGACATCCAACTTTCATGGCCAGCTTTACTAGAGGAAGCCCAGCTACTGTAATTGAGTTAAGGAACTCCACAGGATATGGATTAACATTATGTGCTTCATCTTCCATATTCACAGAGTCAGCACTTTGCAGAGTTTCTCCTCTCCTGGAAAGTGGCTTCAAATATCACTATTAAGACTATCCACATCATCATTGCAACATGATAGAATAGTCCTATCCAAGAAGTATTGATCTGTATGATTTACATTGTTAAGATCTGGTAACAAGCCTCGCAAGGCTCTGTACTCAGAAAATCGGTCCTACTGCCGCTAAATTGACTCCAGTATATTCATTTTGACCAGGGATTGTCGGGGAAGTCTCGGGACGCATCAAGAAGCTTCATAGTGGTTCGAAAATGTTATTTGAGTTCAGAACAATGGATGCTATTGCAAAATACTTCATTTTATTTCATTTGACTTGCATTTTCTCATTTTTTTAGACAATCTAAGTATTTATTCAACATAGGAGTAGTTTCATCCACATGAATCGAGTCCCATTAGCCGGTCTGGTGTCTACAGCCACTCATGTTTCCATTTTACTTCAATTTTGTACATTTGACTTCTACTTTACTTCTTTTTGTTAGAACCATTTTACATACTTAAAGATCATAGTTTTTCTTCGTAGTGAAGCAGTTCAGAGTATCCTACATCCCCTCCCTACTCTCTGTACTCAATAGCTACACTCTACAGTCTCCTACTTCGATTTTACAAAATAAATTTGAGTTCTTGGATCTCAGGTGCCCGGCAACTCATCCTCCTCACTAAATCGCAACGCTTTCAACGACGACAGTGCCAAACGACTTCGGTCCTTTTGCATCGTCTAAGGCTCCTTCCAGTCTTTCTACATTACTTTGTTTCATATTTTTCCGAGCTCTTATCGTCGATCTATCTTAGTTGCGATCGGGCAGCTATTTTAGCATTTCTCTAGCAGTCCTTCTCCATCTCTATCATCTCTGTCGTGCCCGTCATGCACCCGTCGTCTCCTCAGTCATTCTATCAGTCAGTCCACCTCTCAGCCTTCGTCCTACGGTTCCCATCGCGCTATTTCGCATCCATTTTCATCCATACTTCTTCACTCTCTCAGCAGTCTCATTCTCAGATTGTTAGGACCGAAGTGAGGCCACCTTGCATTTTTATTCTTTGTTTTCTAGGTATACAGCTATTCTAGGGTTATTCTAGATATTCCTACCTACTAGCCAGTGCCTAGGTCGACACTGGATAAGTTGCATTGATTAGATCTTCAACTGCATTACCACACTTCATATTATCTGGAAGAGTAATTTTGCCATCATTATCTATTTCTGAGCCAGCTCCAACTTGAAGTAGCCACTGAGCAAACTGATCACTTTCAGGAGTTCTATCCAGATGCATATTCTGCTGTAATTTATGTAATACCACATGGCTCCAGAGATGTAATCTTGCAAACAGAGGTATCAAAGATCTGAATTGGAATTTTAAACTGAGAGTGAGCAGTATGACCTCCATCAAGTAGTAATGAAGCAATTCCTGAAGATGCTACACAGAGTGCCACTTTACTTTGAGATCTGACTGCTGCAGCAATAGTATTGCAGACAAATGTCTTGCCTCCACCTCCAGCACTATAAATGAATATACTTTCCCCTAAATTATTAGTAACAGAATTCATTATATCTTCATAGACAGTTCTCTGCTCTTGATTGAATAGCTCCAGTTGCTGAGCCACCATTTGAGCCAGCTGTACACAATCATAGTTTTTCTGCTCCCATAGCAAGAAATTTCCATCAACTTCCTCCCAAGCTCTTTCTGGCATAGGCATAGGTGGAAAGTCTTTTAATTGCTTTCCAATTTGAAGTAGGATTCTGTTTATCAAATATAATCTATAACCATATGCCATCTCTTCTGTTATTTCTTCTTGAGGAGGCTTAATTTGAAGAGCCCTTTGCAGATCATCACATATCTTTTCTTTAAAGCCATTCCATAAATCAAAAGGAGAAGCAGGATGGCAGTGTAATAGAATAGTTGTGCTAAGCAAGCTTCTTTGAATGTATTATGAACAATCCCTTCTTAAGTTCATAAATCCTCATATGATTGAGGTCCTTAGACTCACTTATTAATTTGTAAAATTTATATATACCTAAAATGAACTTACCTTTAACCAGAGTTAAGAGAGTTCTCAAATAAAACCTTTCACCTTGAGAAGGAGTTGCAAATAGCATCCTTCCAATTCCTGGAGGCCCTCTTTCTCTTGGCTTCCATTTCTTATCACTTTTAACATAGACCCAGGAGTGTGGGAATCCTGATACAGTGTATTTTGTGCTTCTGGATATGTTTGGTTTGCAGTAAAAAATGTTTGCAAAGCAGATGTTTAACCTTCTGCTCTATTCATAATTTCATCCAATCAATCATCAGAATTGAAGTATATCTGCTGTTTATCAGACATATGAACAGAAAGATGATATACAGTAGGATTTTCTGCATGCATATTGAACTCAAACAAATGCCAGCAGGCCTCTACAACAGATACATAGCATGCATCCAGATATTCTTTTAATTCATTTCTTGCAGTTTGTTGAGAAAGTTCAATGGTGGTTCTATTATGACCTTTATATATATATTTATGTATGTATTTTATTGCCTTGATTGATGCACAGATTTCCACATTTATATGACAGTTATACTTTGCTGAAAGATAAGGATTGTAAGGAATAACATCTTTGTTGGTATATGTATATTCCAATACTTTACACTCCCCCACCAAGGAGCTAATCCAATCAGATCTTAATTTCATTGATAATTTTTTTTGAAGGTCTTATTATCTCAAGTCAGATTAGCTCAGA
>JASFCX010000300.1:0-14173 GCA_036937015.1 Crucibulum parvulum | reverse complement strand
CCAGCACCGAATGGTCCATTCCAAAACTTCTCTATTACTTCGCTCGCTATTATCCCTTAATTCGAACTGGGTGGCGTGGTAGTTCTACTCCCTGTAAAAAGACTGATACTGATATTCGATCTTTACAGTATACATTTCTCATGTAAGCATTTTATTCCGATGCATCCAACGGGGTTCTCATGCAAAGCAATATAGTCGCGAATATGACGAATCTCCCGGTTTCTGTGCGTATTCCTTCCTATTATCCGTGAATTTGAATTCTCATTCTATAATCAGGTGTATGAAACTACAGATCCTGATTACATTTGGGTGGACGGCTGACTCGTCTTCTTCCAGGTGCCGAAGATATTGGTGGTATCATGGATTGTACGTTCATCACATTATTGCACAATCTCTTACGCTAAATTAATACTTTAGTGGAGGATACGTCTTGATTATCCCTCTTGTTCATATTATATTCTACCTGCGAGTAAGCGCGTTATATGGCAACACGCGCAAAAGTGAGTATCCTATTCGCCCGAATCATCTTTTTGTTCACTTTATTATTTGTTGTAGTTGTGATTCCGCTCCTATTACTCTTCCTCGGTGGGCGATTTTTATCTATTTTCCAACAGCACATACTGACAAGTTTTCACTAAAGCGGAGCTCGTGGTCAATTGTTTTCCTCACGAAACAGTCATTTCATGCTGATCAACTTTTTCATGCAGCCTGAACTAGTGACAACGATCCACATAGGTATAATCGTTACGAGAAACACCTACCAGTCAGCTCTACCAGGCTGTCAAACTAAAGAAGATGCAGAGCTTGCAAGGTCTTTATATGCTTTCCAACTTTTGGGATGGTTCGTCACTTCCCTTCTGTGCCTACGCTCCTACTCATATATTTGATGTGAATTTGATCAGGATTCCTCCACTATGCGTCGGTCGTACGTATTCTACTCTGCTTTCATTTATCTCAAATGCTCACCATTTACTTTAATTAATAGTGATATTATTCATCCTCACCTTGGTAAAATTCCGAAATACTGTCCCGGCTCCGACGAAACTGCTGGGAATCACGGGTGTGAAGGCACTGATGAACCCAGATGTCTCTTCACCACTACTGGCGTCTCTCTTCCGAGATGGAACGATTTACTTCTTCGTCATATTTGGTGCGTCGGTTAAAGAATTCTTCCAGCATGCTGGTGTTAATGGAGCGATTAGTATCTTTCCTTTTGGTAGTGTTGGCAGATAGCATTCCACAACTTGGAGGTCTCTCCAGTTATCTTTCTCCGTGAGCAAAATCTCTTCTCTTGTCATTTTCTAATAAAACCTGGTGAATCACATCTGATTTGATAGGTACTTTATTGCTATTTATTCAATATCAGTGCGTCAACCAGTATGCATTGAAAAACGACTCCAGTACTAACCACTGCATAGGGATCAAGATTGGTTCTCAATCTTAGGAAGATCGCAACTGAAACTACAACACCACTGGCTGGGTCGACTTCTATTGTCTTCAGCACATTCGCCGCTCAGAGTAGACAAGCTCGATCTTCCTCAGCCGAAGTGGAGTTGTTTTGATCTCTCGATGCCGCTCAGAAAGACACTGCCTGTAGGTGAAATCGACCATCTGTAATACCTAATAATATACATCTTTATTTCGGGAAGGAACTACGGCTAAAACTCGTTAGATTAGAAAATAATATTAAATAATGAAGTTAAGATGAAAATGCTAGTCCTCGAAATCTTAACATCGGTCCACTACGTCTTCAATCCCAATCGTGTTGAGATCCAAGCTCACTAAAATGCCTGAATAGTCGAATTTATCCACGCATTCAACGCAATGGCCATCTCCCTCCCATTGTCCATATAGTGTGTCACAGTAGTTGGAAACTTTAGGGGCCCTACACTGCCGAAGGAACTCAGCTCGGGATTAACGATCAGGGCCCAAAGTTCTGGATGCATGCCCGGACTTGGACTCAAACAAGATGTGCTCACACATTTCCTACTCTGATAATCCACTCAACAGATGGGCGACATTTTGATTCTTGGGGCTGCGGGATACACTGGAAAGCTCATCGTCAAGTATCTTGCCACACATCCTCAAAACGTGCAGTTCCCTCTCGGGGTTACTAGTAGATCAGTTGATGATCTCTCTGAACTCGTACCATCGTACTCTGGGTCGAAGATCATTAAAGAGCATGTAGTCAACGCTCAAAGCCATAAGCAATTATCACTCGTTATAGCACAATATAAGGTCGTCATTAACACTATTAGAAAGTATCACAAAACCGGGATGACTATTGTTCAGTGCGATATAATGTTTTTCTTTCTTTAGCATTTACTGAATATATGCTGGTAGGGCATGTGTTGAAAATGGAACTGACTACCTGGATCTCAGTGGAGAAGTAGCCTGGATCATGGAGATCATCGAAAGGTGCTTTGAGTAGTATTTTTGCTGTCTTAACAAGACTAATATGTACTATCATAGATTTGATCAAGTGCCTTCAATCACAGCGCAATCAGTAATGGTTACAGGTTGCGGATTTGGCTCTATTCCATCAGATATATGCGTCTATGAGTCCATAAAGGCTCTTCAGGCAGAGTATGGACAAGGTGTGGGGGTGCGAGTCTCGAGGACAGCTCGTGATTTAAAAACCTTCTCGTCTGAAGGAACTATTTCATCGACCTTATCGATGCTGGGTAACACACCTATCAGCAGACTCTGGACGTCTACGAAGCCGTATTCCTTGAGCCCAAGTGAGTTCTTTTTTAAACTACAACGCCTACGCCATATGCTGATATACAACTTCGTTCAGTTCACGGTGTTACGCCCCCACCAGGGAGATTATTGTACTCATTGGCACCAGGTTATCCCATTATTGGATCTTATTTTCTCCTTAGCCATGCGAATAGGGCGGTAGTAAATCGCTCTTGGGCCTTAACTAAGCGAAAAGAAATAATCATTCATATGCCCCTGGTTTCACGTATGAGGAGTTCTTGGTTTCTCGGTGGAGAGTCGTGGCCATTGTGTCGAGTCTGATTTCCATCTTCTTTGTTTATTTTCTTATATATATATATCGGCGGTAAGTACACATCAACTAAACATGAAATGCTACCTACAACTCTATGCTTTCAGATCCGCAAAATTATCAAGTGGAAATTAGACACGCCAGACATAAACCCGGATGTAAGGTCAGAGCCTTATCGTGATTATGATCCTGTTAGCTAAGAGAGATTGTAGTATGTTAGAAACCGGCACATTCACTGCAACAAACATTACATTACCCGTGAGTCACAATAAATACGCCAGAACAACATTCGGGGTGAGTGGCGGCGATATTGGATACATTGGTAGCTCAGGTATGCCTATCTCTCAATCGAACATGCGTATTCACTTCTAACGTACTGGGAATAAGTGATGATAAGTGAATGTGCATCAGCCTTAATCTTCACTCCTCGAAATCAACTGCCTATGGATTCTTATAAATCGAGACTTCTAACCCCTACAACAGCATTTGGTAATGTTCTCACCGAGAGGCTTCAACAAGTTGGAAAGTTTGATATAAGGACGGAAATCATTTCAGTGGAGGAAAGGAGAACTGAATAATTGGTTTGAGTAGCCTCGTTGAATCGTGGTATAGAGTTGAAGTAGTGTCATCGGTACTTATTTCTCCGACTTATGATGGATCTAATGTTAGCTCTGGTGTACATGACTAAATAGACGCGTAATGAGTAATAGGATGTAATATGACAGAGATCAACATGCTAGCTCATCGCCTAGCATGCAAGTGAATCGAGCCTGAAGTTTGTCTTTTCACAAAGAGCCATCTTGCATGAAGCAGTTCCCCAACCATTTTCATTTCAGCGCGCAGCTTTGGGTGTCACAAGGGTGTATCCATTCCAGTGTGCAGGAGTGCCGACACTCAGCACAGTGCTATTAAGATAGTAGTGTTTGCCAGAAAGCAAAGTGTGTTGTAAGCACATGTTCTGCTCTTAGCGTGAAATTTATTCTAGATTCCCAAACTCATGTTGTATTTTTTGTCTCCATCTATTCAGGCTACAATGATAGCTTGGTTCTTAGCTCCACTCATTTTTTTGCAACCATCATCGAGTACAATTTTTTCCAGTGGCCCAGGCACTGTGAAAGATCTAATATGTACTTTTTCATGTTTTTCAAGTTTCTAACATAATGTGACCTTGCAGACAGTCCATTTTCTCAGATTAATGACCTTCGTTTCCCAGAATGATCGATTGCACGTCATGATTTCAGTCTCCCATCCTGTTAAAATAAGCAAAGTAAATGTTTGGTCTCGGTGAGCTCGTGCGGAAAATGGGTAGTGTACATGCTAGAATGCACTATACCTATATATTAAATATCTACATACTTAGATAAATATCAAAATGATCAATAGCTACAAAAATGTAGGTACCACTGCGGGCACGGTCCGGATCGCGCTCGCTCGTAATCTTAATACTCATATTCCAACACATCTCAACTTGAATGAATTAAACGTTGGAGTCGGTACCCCGGCCAACTTCAGCGAGATTCTAAAGATATGTGGAACGTTAGCTTAATGGAATAAAATAAGGTACGGCTACAAAGATAATCAGTAAGAGTGAAACGAAATAAGTAAGCTGTAACTCACCTCAGTCAGAATAGAATTTGACTGAGGTGTTTCTAAGTTACTAGTATCTACAAGTCTTATATACTAGAAGAAATTATAAAAGGGGTATCTACTGTAAGTAGACTTAAACATACTATCATCTGTTTCTATGTTACAGAATCCGAGTAATAAATATGTTGCTATCTCATCTAAATAACAAATAGGTCAATTAATAAGGATTCCAAGTGGTGCTTAAGGACGGGTGATGCACGAGATGGTTTGTATTTCCAACACAGCTTTCAGATGAGAATGATCCTTGTAGTGGAGTTGTATCAAGCTCACCAGTGCCAATGGTAAACGAAAGAAAATGAATTGCACTTATTTGGTCGTAATGTGCAGAGACCTGGTTAAAAAATGCCTAGGATAGTGCACTCGGTTAGATTAGGATAGCGTGGGTATTTCGTTTTTCGACATTCGTGCACGTGTAACCTCTTAAGTCAGCCTTAACCACTTCTATTCAAATTATCACCTGACTTGGCGCATTCATATTCCCCCTTCACGGCACACCCTCGTCCCAAATGCCGACGACTTTTCTTCGCCCCTCATCTCATCGCTACATACACGGTCATATATACCTCCAACACTATGGCAAAATGTACCCTGCTGCACTCTCTGCACGTACACCAATACACATCTTCATTCCATATCCTTCATCGGCCTGTGAGCTGTATACTATAAGCTCTATTAGACTCCAGTACCGATCGAATTCACCTATGAGAGAGAATTGCGCCCTTCATGAATTGAAACACCCTGCCTACAGGTCAAAAATCACTCGTTGTAAGGACGTTACTACGCATATAGATGAGTGGGTGAGACCCAAGGCTATTAGGGATTATGTACTCTCTGGACCGGATGTGCCTCCGCCTTCTTTACGGTCAAGTTCATTGTATTCGAACTCCTCAAGGTCAAACTTGGCCCCGAAAATTCAAATCGAATATCGGTTCCTTTCATGGCGAGCACTTCCACCTGGCTTCTTGTAAGGAAGTCGCACAAAGAGAGGATATTGGAGGTAAATTAGCGGTTTGTGGGTCACGGTGTCGGATATCGATGATACTCCCGAAAGGGTATCAGAGAAGCGGTTTGGGGCGATGATTTGGGTGTGCTTCGTTTCGTCCAATACTATGCTTCGTCTATCATCTCGGATATAGCCTTCTACGATTATTCGCCTTCCTTTCTTGTCCTTTTTCTGCCGCTTAATGACCATCCATCTCCCATCTAGAGGGCGGCTCCGTCCCAAGCCCTTCGTATGACCACACCGTGGCCATGGACTCTGAAACATTCCGCCGCTTTCCCATCCTCGCGCGGTGGCTACAGAATCTCTACGGCGGAACATCAAACTATGCGAACAGCCTGTATTGATCAGGCGGATGTCGACACAGATGATCTATTACTAGAATAGCTGGAGGTTATAGGATGTTTAAGAGGATATGAAGAGCAGGGACGGTAGACATGGTAAGGAGGAAGCTGTATTGTTTCGATGACCGTGGCCTCAATACTCAGTAGAAGTTGAGCACATGCTAAGGTGTGTCACGGCATTCACTGATTACCTCCCATCTTGCTCACCTTTCTCAATCGCAGCCCTTCTCTAACCAGCACCTGTGCACCATGCATAACCAGGGAGGATGAGGTCTTTTAGGGGGAGGAAAGGGATCAGGGATGGAAGAACACAAACCCCGTGGCAGCACGACCAAGTTTCAATGATCAAGTGCTTCTCATAACTGAGTTTATCTCTTCATTCGGACTCCATTTGATCTTTCTTAGAATATTGAAAGCCAAACTCAAAGTTCTAGGCTACTACATCCGTCCATTTCATAAATTCTACGATGGCAATAGATGCATTGAATGTCTCTCTCTGGAGCTCCCTCATATCTACGTATGGTTATTTCTGTGTCGGCATTGTTCAGTCGGTCAATTGTTATACTGATCATTGTGTAGGCATAGCGGTTTGAACACTAACAATAACAATATTTGGACATCGGTCTCATGTGCCGACTATTACCAAGTTTCGAAGCACTGCAACTGTTCCGAAGAAATCTTTCGGGGTCTTTAATACCAAGGTATTAATCTACTCGTCTGTGGCTTCATTCTTATCTTTAGCGATGGTACTATATTTTTTCCTTAATTGTTCCCATAAAAAGTATATGACATCAGTTACATTATAGAAATAAAAACAGTGACTAAGCTAGCATGCGGACAATAAGCACACATGCATGAAAATGGTGTCATATACTTTTTGTAAGCATGAGTATATCCAATGGCTGGCCTTTTTTTTTTAAAGTTTCTGAGACCGACTCCTTCTGCCCTGACATGCCTTCCTAGCTGCAGCTTCGGCCGAGACTATACAAATGCTTGGAAAACTTTCGAACTACGTTGTACTGTTGTGTTACTTATTTATTCATTCCTTATAGTCTATTGACGGACACTTCGATGACTAATTTACTGCACGGTATTCGATATCAGTAGACTAGTCAGCGCAGCATCTGATTCTTCACTGATCGTGTTTCAGGGATCGAGGTTGATACTGAATATCAGGAAGATCATCATTGGTACGTCTAATGGTAGTATGAATTTGGCACCTATCATTATCAGCATCTTTGCTAACAGGAGTACAACAGCCTTGCAGTCTCATCAGATCATATAGATTTACAACACTTCTACACGAGTAAAATTATCCACTTTCGACTTTAACTGTATATAAACATCAATGAACGCAAAATTAATTTTAGGTAATCAGCTTTACAAAATCACGTCGTTTTAAACTCTATGGCATTCCATTATCATCCAAAATTAAGATTCACCTTACAATTCGAGTATGCGATAAGCCTAAATAGAATTCTAAATTCCCAATTGAAAGCGATATCAATCCATCCTGAACAAAGGCGCAGTCGTGTCATCTTGATGTGCTATCACTGTCAATTGACATATAAACCGAAGTGTGCGGCAAATTCTAACTGCTGGATCCTGATATAGACTGGCGGCAAGGGTTTCCTGTTATCTTTCAGACATGTTGCAGTGCGTCTCTCCAGACATCACTCTATTTTAGATTTGGGAAACCCAAGATGTTCATGATAGACGATAAATGGTATATTTACAGTGTTTCTGTTTCACATAACACACACTATAGCTGTCCGAATATATTCTATGTTGTGGAATGGGTTTTATCTTTAAGGTCAGTTCTATTCTTACAGTCGAGCATATTAAGAAATTGGATTATATGAGCTACAAATTGCAAACAATCACACAGACGTTAACACCTGTCTTCAACAATGGTGACGTATGGCAGGTGTTTGGTATTTCCTTTATATAACAGATATCTATTAGGTTTTGTCCCACACCTCCACCCCACTCACGCTTGCTATGCTGGCACTTATTGATAACTCTGGGTATGATACCATCTACATGTTGAAATTGCAAATAATAACAGATTACATTTATGGTAAAGTCAAATTGAATGGTCCTGTAATTAACCTGATGTGTGGATCTAAGTGTCCGCCTTAACATTTCTAGTGTATGATATTATCCTGAACTTTTCACAAGAGGTATCTTCCCCCTCCACTATCTGAAATTGATATCCCATAACTTTCACATTCAGGTGCAATACATCTGGAGGTTAATTTTTCTCTGAATTTCCAAATTTCCAACTATTCATCAGTGTCAATTTGATATTCAGGACTGCATGGTCTGTTCCGAAAGTGCTTTACTTTTTCGCTCGTTACTATCCTATAACATGGGTCATGTATGTTACATTTCATTTCTTTGAATGGACTTTCTTATGCAGAAGATCTATTACTTTTTTTCAGTGTCTATTTCGCGTGTAAGGATTTAATATTTCTACTGGAGCAGACAATTCTAAATCTTACACTCAATTTTTCATGGAGTTGACAACTATAACAATGTATCTATTCCTGTGAGCAACCCTTGATATGCCAAGATCTGCTAAAATTTAAACGTTAATCCAGATGTACGAGAAACCTTACATGTCAAGAATGATCCAACTGATATATCTGCTTTAGCTGCCGGGCATATTGTTTGTACCATGGATTGTACGTGTTGATCTTTACATGTCTTAAATAAACTTAACATGCGCATTTAGCGGAGGATACGTCCTGATCATACCAACTGTGTACATCATATTCTACCTTCGAGTATGGGCATTGTATCACAATAATTTGAAAAGTAAGCTGTCCAATCCTCTCCATATGCAATCTTAATTTGAACTATACTAGTCACCATTCTACTCTTCTGCATGTTTTTAGGTGAGAACTTTGATCAAGCATTCAGCTTGAGTACTTATTTTAAATATAGCAGAACCTGTGGTTAGTTGTCCCACGACGTGGAGCGGAGAAGAACAAAGCTAACACCCTCTCAGCCTGAGCTAGTCACAACAATTCATCTTGGTCTCATCGATGTGAAGATTACTCTTCAATCTCCGTTACCAGGCTGCCAGACGAATGACGATCCAGGTCTTTATGGTACACTATTTGCTTTCGAACTGTTAGGATCGTTTGTCTTAGTTTTTGCAACCACTTATGATCACTAACATCTCAAGCATTTTTCGTGATAAGGATCCCCCCCCTCATCACTGGTTGTATGTATCCCTCTGCACTTCTGTTTTGGTCCTACAAGTTGTATTGAATCTTCACACAGTAGTATTATATATTCTCACTCTTGCGAAACTTCGATGCACCATCACAGTACCGTTAAAGCCGTTTAAGGTCTCTAACATCCAAGTATTAATAAAATCAGACATCTTTTCACCGCCTTTGGCTTCGTTTTTTCGCGATGGAACTAAATATTTTTTCCTTATATTTGGTAGCTTGTTTTTAATGCTTTATTCTTGGTTTCCAATATTCACTTTCCAATCTGTTAGTTACCTTCTTATTCGCAGCTATTGCCGATAGCGTACCACGCCTTCAAGGTCTTTCAATTTTTTTTTCTCCGTGAGCTATTATCTATTCCTGCTTTCAAAATCATCAACTGATCCTCCCAAAGTTACTTCATAGTGGTGTATTCGATCTCAGTACGATTTCAAGGTATATTTTTATTGCTTTACATTAATAGATTTTTCAGGGATCGAGATTGGTACTGAACCTTAGGAAGATTGCGTACGAAACTTCTGAAAATAATGCAGGATCAACATCTATCGTTTTTAGCACCTTCGCTGCAAGGAGCAGAACAGATCATCTACCTTCTTCGAATGAATTAAATTCATAGCAGAGTGTCTGTACGTGATAATTAGATGTCGAAGATCTCAATTTCGAGAAAGCTGACCATCTATGTACATGTACCTGTCCATAAATACAAATACTAGCTATCTAAGTGAGTCATGAGTAAGTAAGCGAGAGATACAGTAAATGAGTCGAGATGAAAAGATAAGCCAAAAGAAGAATATACGACGAGTAGATTCTGAGAAGATAAAAGAAACGAAGAAATAAATGAGTCAGAGTGACTCAAGAAGAATCAGGAAGAGTCATCATCGCATGCCGTCGAGGTCATGTGATGGAATTTATTGACGAGGCGGGAGGTAGTCAGTTTAAGTACGCGAAATGTCACATTATCTTACATAAACGAACTTTACTCTTGGGGAAATTTTTTGCCTTCGTGTCCTTGAATTGGCTTCCTGTAGCCTCTGAGACTTTCAAGCAACAAACCATGACATTCTTCCACGTATACCCAAATAACACTTCCCCTTCAGGAGGTTGGTAGTTTAGTTGCATTTTGTTCAACTACCGTTGAGTATGCTCATACATGCTAAAACCGGTACTCCTACAATATAATTTCCAGAGGAAACCGTGAGGTGATCGCCAGCAGAAGCTCATAAATTTTTGAACGCTACAAACAGTTGAGAAATTAGTAGGAAACTGGCCTGAATTTTGAAATTCCAAATGCAGTGCCTTTATTTGGTAAAATCATTTGGAATAAACAACGCTGTTTTTTAACGATTTACACCTCGCCTTCAACCCATAACGCTTGGCAAACCGATGGTCTTAGGGCCATTCCGAGATGCTGATCGTCAATCCTTTGCAATATTTTCTCAGCTATGGGCCCCGTTAGTATCGATGTTACTCACCTTCTCTTCGATCTAGACGGTTCTAGATGGCCTTGCATCAACACGGCGAACGATTTGGCCCACCATCCTTATCCGAGACATGAAGAATTGTTTTTTCAACATCCGACATCACGGATTTCCTTCGCTAGTATGCGTCTGACTTTGTTTTATCCTAAGCTCAGAGATTTGTAATCTATCAGGGGATATTGTCTTGTTTGGATGGCTATCCTGGGCCGTCTCCATTCATGGCTCCTGTTCGCTCTTAAGAAATCCAATGTCAAAGGTTCAAGAACTACGTTGAGTTTTCAAAACTTCGAAGTACAGGCACATATCGACGCTCAGACAGCTTTATAACTGACACCTGTCACGGACTTAAATCCACCGCGCGTCTCTTGCTCTATCCCACTAAATTCTCTCTCCCGAGCATGCCACTACCAATCAACAGCACGGAGGAAGATATAGTCTATGCGTATGGACTTCAAACATCTAACTATTTCTATGATACGGACTATGACTTCTTGGTCCTAAGCAAATGAGGCTGAACTTGTGTACAGTATCTGCACTCGCGTTCCTTTCATATGATATCATATTGAACTCTTCGCAAGAGGTATTCCAATTTCTTTCTTTGTTATTGATAGCACTCTTACGCCTGCAAATTGAGGTAAAATACATCTGGAGGTCAGAATCCTAACGACTGCAAACCACACTTCCGCTTATTTGACAGTATTCAGCACCGAATGGTCCATTCCGAAAGTACTCTATTTCTCTGTCCGATATTATCCGTTGATTCAAACTGGGTAAACCTAATAATTCTATCCTACTTCCGACAAGTCTAATAATCGAGGATTGCAGAATACGGTTCTCATGTAGGATTTTACTCCTATATATCAATGACATGATTCTGTAATTCAAATTGCAGTCGCGAATCTAACCAATCTACCTATATCAGTGAGTCTTCTTCATTCGTTCTCCGTGAAAGAGAATTCTGAGTCGATAAATAGGTATATGAAACTAAACCTAAGAATTTTATTCAAGTCTGTAACTCTTTCATTACCTTTTAAATGCCGAAGATATTGGTGGTATCATGGTTTGTAAGCCATCTCAGTGTCTTCCACCATTTTTCACGCTAACTAAGTACCTCAGTGGTGGATATGTCTTGATTATTCCTCTCGTACATATTATATTCTACCTGCGAGTGAGCGCATTGTATGGGAATACGCGCAAAAGTGCGTCTCTCATCCACTGCACGTATCATCTTCTCACTTACTTGATCATTTGTTTACAGTTGTGATCCCGCTACTACTGCTCTTCCTCAGTGAGCATTTCCGCTTACTCTCCATCTAAACTATACTCATATGGATTATTACAACAGAGCTCGTGGCCAGCTACTCTTCACTGAAATGAGACTGGCTTTCATGCTGATGGATTGGTTGCAGCCTGAATTGGTGACAACGACCCGTATCGCTATCATCGTTGCGAGAAACACCTATCAAGCTCCTTTACCTGGCTGCCAATCAAAGGCAGACGCAGAGCTCGTAAATTATTTATATACCTTCCAACTTCTAGGATGGTTCGTGGATCAATTTCCCTCGATGATGTCTTCCTCTTTAATACGCCTTTGAATAGGATCCCTCCACTCTGCGTTGGCCGTGCGTACTATCTATGTCTATCTTCAGCTTCGTTCTTACTATAGCTCGATTACATTCCCAACAGTGATATTATTCGTCCTCACAATGATCAAATTCCGAAACACTGTCCCGGCTCCGGCGAAAATGCTTGGTATCTCGGGTGTAAAAGCATTAATAAACCCAGACGTCTCCTCACCTCACTAGTTCTTTCATCTCTCTTCCGGGATGGGGCAATTTACTTCTTTGTTATGTTTGGCGCGACAATTAAAGAAGTTTCGTAGCGTATTAGCACTAAATGAGCGATAGTATCTTTCCTAGTGGTAGTTCTCTCAGATACTATTCCGCAACTTCGAGGGCTTTCGAGTTACCTTTCTCCGTGAGAATCTCTTCCTCTTCCCTTTTCTGAAGTAATTAATTCACTGAACCAATTTCTAATCCCACAGGTACTTCGCCGCTGTCTATTCAATATCGGTACGTCACCTGGTACGCTTTGAAATATCAAGGCATTAACGGCTGTCCAGGGATCAAGGTTGGTGCTCAATCTCAGGAAGATTGCTACAACAAACACGGTACAAATGGAAGAAGCGTCGACTTCGATCGTCTTCAACACTTTTGCTGCTCGGAGTACACCACGCCGACCTCCACCTGACGAAGTTGAGTCGTTTCGATCTCACAATGCCGTTCAGAAATATAATTTTTCTGTAAGTGATCTCTATTTGTACATGATACTAAATTAATTATCTTGTCCTAGGAAGAAAACCTATAGTTCAAACCCACATTACTGGTATACCCGAGAAAGTAGAAAATGTCTCAATAATAAATATATGATGAAATTGATAGTCCTAGCGTCAACCCCCCATGTCTCCCCTCCCAAAGGTACCAAAAAACAAGCTCACTCAATAGCCTGCCCCGTTGAATTTATCTTCGCATTCATCGTAATAGCCATCTCCCTTCCATTGTCCGTATAGTGCGTCACCACCGGGTAGGCCACAAACAGACCCATAATCACCGCCAACAGCAACGTCAGCGTGAACACATTCGCCGTTCCGCGCCAAGAGACTTCCCCCATCCCAAATCCACTCATTGCCTTTTCATCCTCCTCGTCGTCAATAAAAACTTCATCGTCGAGTCCTGGATCCCATGCATACGCCACCAGCGGGCCATGCTCGCGAAAATGGACCCCACTGAGCGGATATCTCGAGTCAGAGGATATGGAGACGCTAGGCCTCGGGCTCAAATTCAATGATGGCATAGAGTTATAGCGTCGATGTACGCCGGTGCCATTCCCTGGTGTAATGGATTTGGGTGTTTGCGGCCGTCCCTCCTCGAAGCGATAAAGGATCATGCTCCCACGAGTCAGTTTCGTCGGGATCCCCCCTCTGAGTGTTGATGCAGGCGTGGAAGTCGATGGCGAACCCGGTATCACCGGAGTAGCGAGCGCTCGAGAATCTTCCGAAGGCATTCGTGTCATGTACGAAGAGCCCCCTTGCAGTCCTGATGTTGGGCGTGTGGGGAACTGGTGGAGAGATGGACGTAAGGTGTGGCGTCGACGCTTCTGTAGGAGGGATCTGGATGTTTTCGAGGAGGAACTAGGATTGCGCTGAACCCCCAGAGGACCATTCGAGCTTGACGAGAGATCAGGCGCAAATGGCATAGGATTAGGATTAGCCATGGCCAAGTGGGACGCTCGATGTCGCCAGTCACACAGTGTCTGGTCGTGAGTTGTGATAAGGCATTGGCATGCGTGTGTACCTGATGAGAGTTGAATCCATTGAATAGTCGGGCTATAAAGCAAAGGCGAGCGGTAAAAAGGGGTATATATCAAACCTCCACGGGGAGCCCCGGTTA
>JASFCX010000299.1:0-14196 GCA_036937015.1 Crucibulum parvulum | reverse complement strand
CTACTTACTTCACTATGTAACCTCAGTTCAAATATCAACCTAGTCTGCCAAATTACCCCACCTTGAGTTATCACCAAACTCCGCACACCTCTGTAGAACTCCTGCATGGAGTTCCTCTTTGTCATTCAGAACTCCACCTTGGGTTCTGTCTTAGTTTGCTCTTGTCATTCAGAAATCCAGGGACCACTAGTGGAAAGGGGTGCAGCACATAAGCTGAAGCCAAAGTCCCTAGTTTGCCTCAAGACAATCAGTCTCTGTACTCTGCCCTCATTATCCAACATCTCCACCCCTAAGTCAGCCTATCTCCGGCACAGCACTTAACATATATACATCCAATACACCAATCAAATACTATTGAAGCACTTCAAGAGTCATTATAGTACCACTAACTCATTTAACATTAAATACAACTGTAGTAAGATTAGATGTTCAGTAACAACATAGTGCTCACACTCTCAACAGACCAGTTAAAAGACTTAACTCTCATGGTCAGTACAGAAATCAATGCAGTCAAAAATCAGTGCAGTCAATAGACTGATCAAAAGGCTATAAGAAACATATATAGTCAGTATATAAATCAATGCATTTAATAGACAGGTCAACAGACTACAAGCTACATAGTCAGTATAGTAAAGAATATAAGCAATAGAATGATCAAAATACTATAAGCTACACAGTTGGTATAGTAAACAATACAAGCAATAGAATGATAAAAAGACTACAAGCTACATGGTCAATATAGAAATCAATGCAGTCACTTAGACTGGCCAACAGACTAAGCAACTTTGATAGTCAATATATAAACCTGCAGTTAATAAACCAATCAACAGACTATAAGTTACATGGTCCATATAATAACAACCAGTATAAGCAATAGACCAATCAAAAGACTATTCAGGACTTAGATGGTAAGTATAGAAAGCAATATAATTGATAGACCAATCAAAAGATCATAAGAAAGCTTAGACAGACAGTATAGAAATCAATACAGCCAATGGAACAGTCAAAAGACCATAAGAAAGCTTAGACAGACAGTATAGAAATCAATACAGCCAATGGAACAGTAAAAAGACTGTAAGGAACTTAGATAGTTGGTATAGAGATAAACACAGTCAATAGACTGATCAAAAGATTATTAGACACTTAGGAATGAATTGAGGAAACTGGTCTTATCTTACCAGTGTTGGATATCACATGATATCTCCATAAAAGGCAATTTTTGAGATGCCAAGGTGGCAGTGCATGCTGCTGATGTACAATTTTTGCTCACTTTGGTGGCAACAAAATGCTCTACTAAATCACCCTAAAAGAACAATTCTTATTACATAAGACTCATAATATAAAATGCTATCTATGAATTTGTACATTTTCCTGCAAAAAACTAATTCAAATTGAGTATTAAACCTTTTATATAACCTAGAAATGCTCAATAAATCCTTACAATATTGCTAGATACTTAAGTAGAATATTAGAGATGTTCTGTGAAAAATTTTCATTGATTTTCAGGTGAATATGCTAGATATGTGCCCAGAAGCTGTTACAAGCATCTGTCAAGTCACAATTCATGTACTTACTGTTCTCTAATTGAGTCATTTTTGAGCCATTTGAACTGTAACTCATTCTACATCAACCTTTATATCATATGAACTATCTGAAGTTTTTAATAGCATCTTACAGAAGCCCTCTATGGGCTATTTATGAATTTATTGGGCCCCAAATGGCAGAATAATCATGATATACTGAGAAATTTGCAATTTTTAAGATTATGTCACTTCAGCTTCTGAGTACCCTTGATCAAAAGGAAATAATTAGACAATTATTTAGATATTAAAATATATTTAAAGGACTGGCAGATAGTAAATATATTGTAGACTTAGTGTACTATGTTTCTAGATGTAGTATTATATGCTATATCTATCTTTTCCAACCTGCAAAGAGCTAAAATACTTTTAAAAAAAAGGTAATGAATATATGAACTACTAATAACTTTTATATTTAGTATCAAAATTGCACCCATTAGTATATGAATCAGTACAATAGCAATTTCCTACCCCTTAAACTATATTACGAGTCTTATGTAATAAGAATTGTTCTTTTAGGGAGTTTTAGTAGGGCATTTTGTCCAACATCAAAAGTGAGCAAAAGTCTTACATCAGCGGCATGCACTGCCACTTCGGCATCACAAAAATCGTCTTTTATGGGAATATCATGTGATCTTTGTCACACACTGCCACTTCGGCTGTGACCGAGCTGCCTCTGTTGTCAAAGCATGTCTTTTCATCTTCTACTCCCTATCTTATTAACTTTTCATAACAGAACCACCCACCCAACTCCTCAAATGTGGCAATATATCATATGGAAGCTCTACCCCAGTCTATGGTTGAGACCTGGGCTGTGATCTATAGCTGTTGGGCTCTCAAGTTTAATCATATTGTCCCAAACTTCAATAGCATAATAAAATTGCAAGTGTCTAGCTCTGATCCACTACAGTATTTCATTTAAGGGATCCCTTCTATTTTGAGAATTATTGATCATCTTTCATGTTGAAGTGATCTAATCAATCTCAAATATAAGGAAACCATGTTGTAAATGCACAACTGTTTTCCTAGTTTACTACATGTTTAAATACATAATTTGAGTGCTTTTTATTTAATTTGAAACAGGTCCACAGCATAGAATACATACTTGTGGCATAGATTTAATACTAATTAATAATGTGGAATTTATTGTTTGAATTACAATTTATATTCCAACATTTCATTTATGTAAGAACATCTCAGTGGACATAAGAATAATTTGTATGATTACCTATAATGATTCAAATTTGATAGGAGAGGTGTTTCTTGGCTATAAATCAATACCATTGCATCATTACAGTGGTGCACTCACACCTTGCATTCCTAGCCCATACAGATCATCTTCAGCTCAAGCATTCTCATCTCAAATACACACTGTACATACTTCAACAGTACTAATATTGTATAATTGAATATCAGGTAATAATACAGAAAAGAAAAGGCTTGTACTGCCATGCTTGTAATGGCCCACTACCCCAAGTTCTTTTAGGAAGTTTTAGTAGGGTGTTTTGTCCAACATCAAAAGTGAGTGAAAGTCTTATGTCAGTGGCATGCACTGCAACTTCAGCATCTCAAGAGCCACCTTTTATGGAAATAACTCATGATATTTGTAATTAATAAGATAAGATTGCTATAATTTTTTCTTTCTCTTTTTGTCCCCCTCTACATAGGCTGCTCTCTTCCTAATCCTACACCCTCACACGCGCACCTTCACCTCTCGTCAATGCTAGATCTACGCTGTCTAGAAACCAAAATCTAATCAGGAAGCAAATCAAATACCAATGCCATCGGACGTGCTGAATTGTGAGCATGGAAGGCAATTGTGAGATGGTTGACTGCTTATTTCGAGGTGAGTATAATGCACGGCTGTGTTTGATGTGACTGTGATGTGATTTGAAGTGCACTTAGAAGAAGCCACTGTGGTTCACAATCAGTTAGCTGGGAGTTTCGCAGAGTTGGCAGGGATTGTGAAGCGGGTTAATAAAGAGTAAGGAACTAAGATAAGTAGTATAATCTAATATAAGATAGACCAAGAAGAATTTGTCATTAACTGCAAATATTCATTATAACAATTTACAAAAAGCAACGAGCACAATGATATCATCACCATGTTAGTGATCCATTCTTGGACAAGTTTATGGCATTCATCGGCATCAGTCTAGTTGATCTATCCTGAGTGCTATGATCAAGACACCCCCTGGAGCTCCAAGGAGGAAAACACACAGATCTGCAATCTAAAATTCACCACTGAAAAAAAAGAGACTTGTACTGCTGTGCTTACAATGGCCTGCAACCCCAAGTCATTGATTCATTTGGTTGTGAATTGAAACATCATAGTAATATATTATTCACAGCTTTAAGATTCATTTCTAAAATAATAAAATTGTAGCTGGAGCATATATACATAGTATAGAGCATTCTTATACATATTCATGAGTTGTTGGTTATTATTACTGCTACAATGCCAGGCTCCTAGAAGCAGCACTCTTGGCTTCAGCTCTGCAAAAACCCTGTAGTTATCTAATCTTATCCAGGAGAGGTAATAAGATCAATGTGAAAAAAACAGCTAAAGTTCTTGAGCAAAGTGAGAGAGCAGCTGCCACAACTTGGATTGGTGGTCTCAGGCATTGAATGTGTAACAGTCACAGTTTCTTAGATAATTTTAAGGTAACATGTTATAAGTGAATTACAATGTGAAACTATCAATTTTCTAGTATGCATCCCTTTAATACTTTAATATCCAGAAAAAGCAACTCTAATGGGCTGAAGATGAAGTTCATAACCTTGTTCAGCAAAAATTTAACAAATGGCTGTGCTAGTTTTAAATAAAGGTTGTGCTGGCCATCTACAGTGGCAAGGAGACATATTTGAAGATGCTATGGTTTGTTGTTACTACGCTGTTGAATCTTCTTAGCACACAGAATGTTGAGTCACTTGCAAAGGCAGTTATTCAAGCAACTACAGTAAGCCATGACAATGCCAATAGTCAGACATTCTGATAGCTGGATGGTTTTGGTAGACTGGTGTTAATGCAAGGTGTCTAAAAAACTCAGTTAGAAATATTCCAGTCTCATAAAAGTCTTCAAGAGGATATCTATGGACTCATAGAGCAGTGCAAGTGCTCTGACATTTAATTGATTGATAGTTAGAATATCTTTTATATGTGATGTCACTTGTAATGTGTTATCTGAAAACTATCTAAGAAATTGTGACTGTCACTCATTCCATGCCTGAGATCACCAATCCAAGTTGTGGCAGCTGCTCTCTCACTTTCCTCAAGAAATTTAACTATTTGTTTGCACATTGATCTTTTGATCCCATCCTTGGATTCCTCCTGCATACATAAGAATACATACCCTCACAGAGTAAAGTCAAGAGTGCTGCTTCTAAGAGCCTGCTACAACACAAGCAAATTGAGTGTCTTGTGAGGGGATTGAGATGATGCTGAAGTAAGCTGAGTGAGGATGCCAATGATTAGCAGCCTTTGGGAAAGACCAATCATCCATCATCAGTGCCAGATGTCCAATGAGATCATTGATTTCATATTGTGCACTGGTCATCAAAAAAAAAACCCCCACATGCCTAGTGCTGGGTCCATAAGTAACCCAGATCCTACCCTGCAAGCCAGCAATCTATTGGAAATCAGCATGAGGATATCAAGATAACAGAAATGTTTTACATTTACTTTGAATTCATATGATTCAGAATATTTCCTGAATTTATATCCTGTGCCCTTGTGAGGAGAATTTGACATCATATCCAAAGGTACATCTGAGGAACAGTGTGCTGAGACTGATGCTGGCCTGCATATGATATTTGACTGATGTGACTGAGAATAGAATATCATTTCAAAGCTATTATGGTTGATGGAGTATCTGACTTACCACAATGTTGGAAATAATTTCAACTTTGTTCTGGGTATGATTTGCAGATATTACAAGCAACTGGATGTTCTGCTCCATCATGTCTATGCATCTGACCTTGAAATATGATTAAAGACCAGCTGACATGTTTCATAAAATGGGCAGCAATTTACAACAACATTCAACAAGACTGAAACCTCATTGCAGGTGTCATTGACATTGTTTCTGAGTAATTGAATGCTTTGATCCATTATTACTGTATGAGCAGCCTGGAAATATGATCATCATTCAATGTGCAGGTATAATACTAATGAAGGAGGAAAAACAAACTGTGAAAGTTGACAGCAAGTGCACAAGCTTTCCTTGCAATTGTGCAATTTCATCCTTATTGCTCTTGGACAAAATAACCCACCTTAATTTGTTTTGACCTTTGAAAACAATGAAATAATCATGGACCTCCTGCAGTTTTCTTGTTTGGTAGTGTGAGCCATAATATTTTTGAATAAATCAAATTAGACATACTGCTTAACCATAACAATATTTGTCTTTGAGATTATTGGATACATTGTGCATATTCTCCTATTGATCATTTATATCCACCACTCACTTGACAATAATCTCTGTGATTGCTGATGATGTTTGACCAGATCCTGGATTGCACCCTTGTTCCCTTGGATGGTCTTTAAGATATAGACACATAAATTAGCACCTTGATATTTATAAGACAAAATAAGCTCACATACCTATGCAATATCAGTAATCATAACAGTAATTCCCACAACTGGTTTGATGCATCCCATCCCTGGTATACCATCATAGATGGCTAATACTGTTTTCAAGAGAAGAGCTGCAGCTTCCAGCTTTTCACATTTGCACTTGCTGCTAGTGGATGTAGGTGAAGTATTTGTGCTTTTACCTCTTAGTTTTAGATGCATGGCACAAGAGACACTGTGGATGAAGGGCATAGTTTGGATGTTATTGTTCATAAAGGATTTGGAAGGGAGAGTGGATAGGAAGAATTCACTGAGCATAGCCTCAGTGCTGTAGAGATAGTTGGATTCTTAGCTGCACAGACCGAGAATCAATGAGGGCAGATAAATGCCTTTCACACCTATAAAATCATTCAACAAGCATTTGTGAGTCCAGCTATGAGGAAAAAGGATGGTTCTGTGCTTTGGCCATAGAAATTCCAATAGTAAGAGGTCAACAATCATTTTAACTTTGGGAAAAGCACATACCTCAAATCTCTGGCACTCCAGCAGCTTGAGACAATGTCTAAATGATTTGAATATGTGTCCAATTGGTTCAGATTCTTGAAGTTTGGAGAGCTCTCAGCCATATTATTGATATATCACCAATAAACATTTAATTCACAAGAGCAAGAAACAAGGAAAAGAACACAGAGGAACCTTGTAGTTGCATCACAGGGGAGGAGGTTGAAGCATTTGCAAATTGCCCCTGAGCCAGGTGTGGAAAAATCAGCAGATCCACATGCTAGGTAAAATCTTTGGATTCTATCCTCCTCTATTCTCATTTTCACTTTCATTCTCATTCCTCCTCACTAAGCTTCTTCCTACGTTTCACCATCCACATTGCTAAGACTACTGCACAAACTCCCAGCCTCACCCAAAATGCACACAAGGTGATTACATTCTGCAATGACGGCCACAAGAGCATCTTGAAAGGCATGGATGTCCTTGCCAATGCTGTGAGCATGACTTTAAATTTAGGTCTGGTCAAATTCAAGTATGTATTGCAGTGGTTATCACTGTTGTAACTCTCAATATCATGTTCATTGTGCTTGGAATGGATTTGAAGTAACAACTGCTACAACTCCCTTTGCCATATTATTGCTTCTTTCTCCTGTAACCAAAAACAGCACTGATTATCCTTCTTGTCTGTCCTTGCCCATCCCCCTCAGTTGAATTCTCCAACCAAAATTGCAAACACAGCTGTAGCTGTAACTCCAGGACCTGCACCTCACTATACCAATGCACTTTGGTGACTTTCAGCTTTTGCAATGAGATGAATGTTATCCATGGTGTGACTTGTTTTATCATCAGGTCCATCATCATTGCCCATCTCACATCTCTTCCCCTGCTCACTCTGTCCAGGCTTAGCAAGGTATCCTTTTAAGATAGTCCAGTAATTCACATTATTAGATACCTTAAAGCAGATAGTAAGCTTTTGTAGATGAGGAAATCTAGAAGGAATGTACTGTATGCATAAGAGCTTTCCATGCTTCACTTTTTTGCTTCCTAGAAGATACAGAATATAAGGCAGTGCAATTTTGGCCAAGAATAGAGCAGATAGTGAAGAATGTCTGAGCAGTCCTTTTACTTTGAATCTGCACAAAGCTCTGCTTGCTTCTGTCAGACTCCAGAAACATTTGTATAATTTTTAAAACATGTCAATTCACTGTGTCAGGTGGCACATCATCCAATGTGTCATCTCTAGGCTCCTGTGTAATATCCATTGCTTCTGTTAAAGTGTCTTCAGTGTCTTCATCAATGTGTTCCAATTCTTGCTGAGATTCACAACCACCCTCTTCTGCATTACTGTCCATAGTAAAGGGTTCATGAGATTGACTGGTATCATTTCCCTCAGCAACTTGGGTACATGTCATATGATCATGGTCTGTATAAGCAGGGCTTTATTGGTCCATGACCACCCAAGTCAAACTGCCAATTAGTCAACTCTTCCTTTTCTTTTTAATTTTAAGGTAAACTTGAACCCAACTTCCACTTTAAGGTTTCCACTAATACCAGAATGCAGTCCTTCCATAGAGGAGTACTACACAGGGAGCTCATAGGTGTTTCAATGTAACTACAATAGGGCAGCTGGCTGTTTCCTGATGTATGGTGGTGAGGGTGATAGGGATACAATGATTAGCATTTTGGATATGTTATATACTGATCAATCACTGGCTCCAAGTTGAAATATTGGGAAACAGTGTAAGGGTCTTTGGGTAATTGGTTGATAATTCTAGTGGGTACACCAACCAATTGCATTAAGCTATGGCTGCCTGCTAGATATACCTGGAGGGCACAGCAGGGATTAAAGTAAACAGACTGAAGTACAAGCAAAACAATGAGTGCTGCTGTGAGTGGGGGGGGCAATAAAAGAGCAACTGTTGAAATAAGGCTTTACAATAGATGAAGCATTAGTGGTAGATCTCTTTACAACTCAACAATGAATCACACAAACCTGTATTTACAACATTTTGGTTTGATGATATCTGTGAAGTCCAGTGCAGCTCTTTCTCCCATTGAATATGGTATAGCTCATGGAAAATGCAAGAGATAATATCATCCAACCTGGCCAATGGCACTGAGGCTAGGAGAAATGTCAAGAGTTCACAGAAGTGATGTTCATTGTTGAGCAGAGCAACATTAACAGAAACACTGGTTACCAAACGATGGTTGCTGTGATTAGGCCACAGGATTCCATCTTCTTCAGAAGTCACATAATGCTTGGAAGGCACATTACAAAATCAAAGAGGGATTGTGAGATGACTGATGGGCAACAAAGCCCAGATATTAATCTTTGCATTTATTGTTTCAACCCAAGTATATAATGATTCTTGAGAAGATCTAGACTGCTGCATCAAGGCCAAATTTGGAACTGCTGATTGGATAGCATGCACTAGACAGGAAGTTAGTTGCTGTAAGATGGTGAGCCTTCTGTTGTCCCTAGCATGGTTATCCCAAGTAGAGCAAGAGACCTGATGGCTGGCACTGTATGTTCCCATTGTAGGATTGAATATCATACAGTGTGTCCTGCATTTGCAAGCCACAGTCTTTGTGCACTTTGGAGTGCTTGATGAAGCTGATGGCATCATGGGTGGCATATACTGCAAATCTTGTACATTTTCTTCTGAACCTTGATAATAAGGTACTTGAGCCCAGATTTGATGTATATATATATATGAAAGATGTACATACTTGGCCTCTGTGTTTATATCATATTATAAAATGATAGAACAAAGAAAGATACACATGACATCCTGCACACATAGGAGTAGTCTGGGCTCTGCACCCCATATGTATGCATAGTGGATATGGCACCAGTAATAGTACTCTGGAGGATCTAGATCTAGAAAAGAGCAAGTTAGTAAGCACTGAAAATGTAATTGACAGTGATAGGCATGCACCACAGTCATTGTACATGTTCCACATGAGCTTGCACATATACAAAGGCAATTAATGCTGGTATCATGATTGTGGCCATGATGTATACTAGCTAGCTATAGCTACAAATATTTCTATTACCTTATGTTTTATAACATGTATACTATCAGACATAACAGGTTTGATCATGACTATAATTGCTACAATCTAAACACCAACACTACTGAATCATATATATATATATGAAATGATGAAATGAAAGAGAGACATGGGAAAGCTCTGGCAATTATTATAATTGCATCCATTTTGTTCAGGGCTGGCAGGAATCAATTTTAGAATTATAGATAAGATATAGATCTGTGTGATCTATTAATACCTATATTGCCAGTGTACATAGTTTAGATCTGGAGGTCATTGTATGTATATATGGTATCCAGAAAGCTTATAAATGTTTTTATAGTTTACAATGATTAAGAAAGTAGAAAAAGCAGTCTTAGAAAGGGAGTGAAATAGACTTTTAGAATCTAGCAAGGCAGTTTGGCAATTAAGTGGTTTGGCATGAGTGCACCAGGAGTATTGTTGGCAGCAGTACACCAGTAAGAAATCTAAATAAAATACATCAGCTGATATGAAGTACAAATAGGATATAAAATATACATACAACCTAACCACTGTGTCAATGATGTGTTGGCACATTGGGCTTGGTCAACAAGGGGATGACAGGATGCAAAGAGGTACCTTGCGTCTTCCTCAACTGGAATACTACTACAATGCCAGGCCATGGCATGGAAGGTTTGATAATAGCTAGAGGAATGCTAGGTTTTCCATGAATGTTGTATGTGGCAATGACATGAAACAGATCCCCCATGTCCACAGAGGCTACAATAACCTTAATGATGAAATGTTGTTGGGTATGTTGAATTCCATCTGGAGAGAAAGATATTCCCATTGGTTAGGAACACTTTCCAAAAACTTGTGGTACCACTGTACAATGCTGTCAAATACTATTCCAGTGATTTGAATGCCCTGTAGAAGGGAGCAATTAGGGGTTGGTGAGGATAGATGAAAGCATATAGAGAATTACCTCAACACAGGCATAATTTGGATCACATATACAGATCATTGACTGTTGAGCACATGCACAAGTGTGATTCCCAGGAAGGACCATCTTACAATTGAATGAGTAATTCAAGATGGTAACAGACTATATAATTGGATGGCTTACATTGATATAATAGATGGGTTCTAGCTCTTCTCCATGAATGACAGTGCTATTGCTCCCTATGCTGACACCACATGGCCTTGCAGACAGTCTAGGGTGTACCTTCCATGCAAATTATTAATGTTACCAGACAACTAAAGGAAACTAGGTGTGATCCTCTACTTAATTATAATACAGACGAGTAGATCAATATTAATGTTGTAATACAGACTATACATGTAACATTTTGCTCCATGTGAGAGACTGAAGTTATGTAATGGAAGCTAATTGAATGTATGGTACAAATAATTTTCTTAAATAGTAATCAAAAATGGACTATGTAAAAGTGTTTTGAATTAATCACTTGATAAAGAACATCTATAATACAAATAAAAGACAGTTGGATTCAGTATGCCTAATTATTCATAGCTGGGTCAATGAAGCTGGTGGTTAATCATCAGTAAGGCTGTATTTATAAGCAAGGAATGAAACCCACTGATAAATATTGGGACTATGTGCAAAAGCATAATTATCAGAATGTGGTTTCACTGTGTTGTTATACTTGAAGTCACTTAAACTCCTCAGTCAAGGTTCTGCATAGGCATTTTTTGGCAATCCCAGAACAAAGGCCTGTGTCTCTTGTATGAGAGAAGGATTGCTGCAGGTACAGAGACAACAGTGCTGCCCATGGAGCTCATTTATATCCATTTGACACTAAATAAAATATACACTGTCCATAGTAGATAACCAAAGGTCAAGTTCACTCAATCTCCAAGAAGGCGATGAGACTCAATATTTGGAAGGTGATACATGGGTGTCCAAGTCGTCAGGCAATTTATCATAATCAGACTTGTCACTAGACATTCCTGTTGAGCCTAGCTGTTGTAACAATGGAACATGGCACTTCAGGCTTGGCATAGTTTCACAAATTTCTAGGTGTCTCTGGAAGAGCTTCATGATTTCCAAACAATTAGAAACTAACATATCTGGAAGAAGTGAGATAACATACATAATATTTGCATATCTTTCTCCTTTCATGCTTTCAGTATATCTCTTATTCATGTAGAGATTGTAAAGCAATCTGAAATTTGTATTTGAGACCTTTCACCCTTGTGTAGAAGTAGTGTGAGATATCTTGGTATGCTTTAGCATTATTAGGATGAGAAGTCACTCTGCATTAGGTTTATGATATAATTCATGTTATGTAGTTGACCATCAATGTTTTGCATATATGCATTCATGCTTGCTGCAATGAGCGCCTGGCATATGAAAAGTATGTCATTAAACAGATTGATCAATAGAAAAAGTAAATTACATTTTCTTCCCTCCCTCCAGGTGAAACAGATCAGACAGCACAGGATACAGAGGTATGATGCAGTGGATGTAAGCCAGAGTCCTGTATATCAAACCTTTCATCAATTACATCAATATTTCTGTTATCATCATCATAGCTATTACTCAATGCAACATCAGGCATGGCAGCTAGGTTGAAATGAGAACTTGAGGATGTGGAAGGCCCTTTGTCATGAGGATTATGTGCCTGAGGAGTAATCAAGTGGGGTGAGCTTGTTACAGGGAAATCTTGGGGCAACAGTCCTCTCCTTGAGGGGCTACTATGAGCATGAACTAGTGGTCGAGTAGCACTAGTGGTAGTGCTTTTGTTATGGCTGCCTGTAGTACACAAAACCAGGTTAGTATACATTTTGGTGATCTTGACATCCATACACTTATGATCCACATTTGAACCATACTGCTGTTGCAGTTCAGGAGTCAAGTATAGAGAGCCTGTTGCTGAAAAATCTTGGGGCAATAGTTCTCTCCTTGAGGGGCTACTATGAGCACAAACCAGTGGCTGAGTAGCACTAGTGGTAGTGCCCTTGTTATGGCTGCCTATAGAACACAGAACTAGGTTAGTACATATTTTGGTGTCTTGACATCTATACACTTACAGTCCACATTTGAACCATACTGCCATTGCAGTTCAGGAGTTAAGGATGGAGAGCCTATTGCAGGGAAATCTTGAGGCAGCAGTCCTCTCTGTGAGGGGCTAATGCAAGTGCAAACTAAGGCATGGGTAGCACTAGGAGTAGTGCCCTTGTTATGGTCCACATTTGAACCATACAGCCCCTGCAGTTGAGAAGTTAAGTGTGGTGAGCCTGTTGCAGGGGCATCTTGGGGTGATAACCCCCTGCTGGAGGGGCCACTGTGAGCATGGACTGGAGGGTGAGCAGCACTAGGACTCTTGTTATGGTTGCCTGTAGTGTGTAAGAAAAAAGTTTAGTATGCATTTCAACAACATATTATGATTTTTGACTCATACAGCTCCTGCAGGTGAGATATTCAGGAAGAAGATCCTATTGAACAATTGCCAGTAAAAAAATGTCTCTAGGAATATGAGAAATTACAACTTACCCATTGTCATAGCATTGCTGGGGAAGAGAGTTCCTCTTGATTTGGCTCCAGGCTTAGGGGTATGATCTATGCTTGCCACATTGCCACTGGAGGCAAAGGAAATGAAGCTATCTTCTGGAGGTAGTGCCATACTATGTGTAGACAAGAAGGTAGGGACAGAAGAGCTATGCAAGGATAGACTGAAGTGAGCACTGGACATTTGTGATGATGAAGTGGCAATTCTGTCATACCAGGTGGATATACTAATCAAAGGCAAGGATCTATAGCTAGAGCTAGCAGCAAATTAATTGTCAATATATTGCCCTTTGATGAAAGGGTAGTCATGCTTATCTTATATTATCTTATCTTATCTAGGATTGTGGTAACAATGCTTATCAATAATCACAATAATGAACAAATAGCTGAATAAAATGCTTGCCAAAGTTCAAGAGTACTGGTGGTGAGTACATTATCATGTATTAGCTCTGTAGCCATTCCATGGTGATCATGAGAGTGTGTGTTGTACTGTTCATTACATTCCTGTGATGATGCATGATTGTGAATGTTTGTGCAAAATTATTAAACAATGCATACTCACACATGATATTGAAACCTATAATGCAGATATCATGGACTTGTATACATGTCAATATCTGACTGCAGCCCTGTTCAAGCCATTGATCATGAATGCATTTGCTTTAGCTCAGCTACATATTTTCTTGAATATGTACACTTGAACTTTTCATCATCATCCTCCACTCCAATTATTAAGTCTAGCCACAATGCCAGCTTTGCTCAGCTCCTCCAATACATACACATTGCCTCTTCTCATCAAGAGATTATCAATCTATTTGATTGTATTCTTCTGTACACTACAACTATGCTATGGCTATGCTATGTGTACTACATTGGCAGTTATGATCATGTGGGAGGAAGAAGAAGAGCATAAGAAAGCATAGTTGATCCATATGAACAATTTGGTTGACTTTAGGGCAGGGCTTCACATGTCACTGCCAAAAGAAGAGCATGAGATT
>JASFCX010000298.1:0-14212 GCA_036937015.1 Crucibulum parvulum | reverse complement strand
ACTCTGAAGCTTCTTGATGCGTCCCGAGCCTTCCCCGACGATCCCTGGTCGAAAATGGATATACTGAAGTTGATTTAGTGGCAGCAGGACCGATTTTCCGAGTACAGAGCTGTGCGAGGCTCGTCAACCCACACGTACATTCTTGTCCCTAGTGGTCGTCCTTCTCTTTATCCCTCTAGTATACCATGGCTTGATGAAAGTCGTATTCAGCCCCAAAAATGAGTTGGATGTGTTGCTTGAGGAAAAGAGGAATATAGAGCATGAGGAGGATGCGAAGGAGCTGATGTTGGAGCTAAGAGAGGTGTAGAGAGAGTGGACCCTAATAAAGCGAGAATTTTGGCATTGTTGGTTGGAATGAAGCTTGATGTCCCTCCAAAACTGTCTATGTTAGAGTATCGACCGATGTATTTAGGAGTGATGAAAGGAGAAGTCTGAGGATGAATCATAGCCTACAGAAGCTGGATATGGAATTGCTGCACAAGATGGCGAGAAGTCGTGGGCGAGGATACTTAGCAGTGTATGCCACTGACAGAAAACTTTTGCTCACTTTGCACATAATTCCAGCATGGAGGTCTGCAAAATGATGACATATGTTTCGGACACAAGAAAATATTTGTACTCAGTACATGAGTATGTTTGCATTTTTTTTTTAAGTGGTGCAATAATTTATTAGTATGGATACTCATACCCGTGTGATATCTCCCGGTTTCAATTTCATTATACTCATTAACTTGTGGCGTTGCTCTTCAGTTGGAGGATATTCCGGTGAGTCAATACTAAGCACTCCAAGGCAAGAATCTTCATCCTTATCTACTTCGAGCGCCGGGCTTCTGGTAGTCTATCATAATTCGATGAATAATTTTGATTAATACAATGCCAAACCTGAGAATCATGTTTACGCACAATGGCTAGGTAGACAACCAGGCCATTAGTTTCTTTGTATATCTTCTCATAAGTTTCGGTTAACCTCCCCATCCACCCTTTCGGGAATGGGTGTTCGTCCGTAGGGAGGGGAAGTGCGGGATTGTAAATCTGTAATCTCTTTACAATATTGTCGACAACGACAGCGTCGAACGGCTAATCGGGTGGCCAGCATCCAGCACCTTCAGATATGTAACGCACTGCGTCAATTGTAAGGTATGCAAAGAAATGTGTACATACAGATAGGTCTCAGACCCAAGTTCGTGATGGAGGTGGATCGATTCATGGCAGAAGACAGATGGAGGAGAACGGTGGTCGGATCATGTCTTTAAATAGGGAACTTTCACGCCCTCGCCACATGAACTACCTTATGTACTGTGACATGTGACGCTCATTAAGAACGGAAGTCGCTTAAAAGTAGGCAAAAGTCAAACAAAAGTAAATTTTGACTAAGTTTTGACTAAACAGCAATTATATAACTAAAGTCTGAATTTACAAGTCGTGTAAAAGTAAACAAAAGTCAGGCTTAAACAGTTAGTGTGAGAACATACCAGACAATTGTTGATTGTGGCTGACTTTTCCATGACTTGTAAAGTCAAGCATTAGTAATATAATTGCCATTTAGTCAAAACTTAGTCAAACCTTACTTTTGCTTGACTTTTGCCTATTTTTGAGGACTTTCATTTTTACTGTGTGATGTGTTGCAATGCGGAGCTCCTGCCGCTTCTAGTTCCTCAAAGGATAAGTTTAGTAACATTTTGGTACCAGATCATTTAGCTCCTGTGGTGTTGCAGACTTTTTGTCGATTTGGAATCTGGTTGAATAGGAGAACATTTGTTACATTCCAGCCCCTAGGACTCATTTGTGAGAAACAAATGAATTTTTAGTACACGGAAGTCATGCGAACACTCCCTCACTGCAAATATGAATAATGTAAGTGGTCTAAAAATGGAAGAAGAATTATGGTCTGGTTGCTTGCTGATAATATAGAATGAAATTAAGTCGAACGTGCACAGTAATTGTGGCCATCCTTTCATTCTCTAACCTTGATGTGGAATAAATAATTCATTATTCTTTCTTGTACATGATTGTCTTAAAAACTAGTGCATCTCTTTCATTGTTCACAGGTATAACAGTCTATTGGAAAGTAAATATTATTGTCTGGCCAGTTGTTTGACAATAAGGCACAGAGACAGAAACTGATCTGAGTGGAAATTTTGCTTGTTGCAATTATTTAGCCTGAATTAAAATAAGGCCTGAGCTCATTTGAAGCTTGATCTGTATGATATTAATTTAAAATATAACAATTTTCAGCAAGCTATCCACTCAACAACATATATAAATAGTGTACAACTCTATGCAGTTTTTCCAGCAGTTCTATCCCACACATTCAAGTATATTTGTTTGTCTCTCCTGCTATGTTATTATGATTTCCTACAATTAGCAAGTGTAGCAAATATCTTGATACCACATAATAATGAGCAAACCAGTGCTAAGCAATTACAAAGAGAAGTTGGAAATATCAATCAAACTTGCCAATGACTCAGCTAGCATTGGCCCCCCAGAAGATATCTGGTATGGCCCATGGGATCTAGTTTGTAATGAAATCACCAACCAATCCAACACTCTACTGTGCTTTCCCCAGCTCAGTTTCAGAGCCAAAACTAAATCAGTTCAGTCAAACACCAGCACCTGCTACACAGACATGGGTGTTGTTGAATTCATGCAGAATGGAAATAGAATCACAAAATGACCATTAATAATTGTCAAGGTCAAGCCCCTTTGGGCCTGTAAGGGTAAGTGGAGAATGCTTTGTGGGCACTTGGACATGGCACAATATGACACTATTGGTCAAATAAGACACTATTTTTCAGACATAGAACATTCTGGGTTGTCAATTATCACAGTAGATATGCATGGTTATGAGTGGTCCTGGGGAGTTTTCACTTGCTCATAAGATATACCCACCAGACAAAGGAATGAACCCATTGACATGTACATGCAAAAGCACTGTGATCTTATTACCATGTCCTGCAAATGATCAAATAGCTTCCAACTTAACACTTGTGTCATGAACCACTATTTTTGATTATTCTTTTCTTTTCTTTTCTAACTATTAGAACAGTTTCTATAATTTTGACAACAAGAACAAACAAAGCTGATTCATGTTGACACATGAGGATAACACACCATAGTCATATATATTTCATTTTAATCTATTTTTAGTATACACACATTTGTAACACATGTTGCAGTACACAGCCACAGTGCACAGGCATACTTATTAAATACATGCTTGAGTACATATGTCTTGACTCACCTTTACCATGACTCTTAGTAACTCCTTATGAGTTGTCTCCTTAGTATAAATAGTAGTAGTTGTAGTCTTTGCTCTGTAGTCTTTAGTGTCATGAACCATTTATTTTGATTATTCTTTTCCTTTTCTTTTCTAATTACTAGAACAGTTTCTATAATTTCAACAACAAGAACAAACAAAGCCAACTCATGTTGACACATGAGGATAATGCACCATAGTCATACATATTTCATTTTAATCTATTTTTAGTATACATACATTTGTAACACATGTCACAGTATGCAGTCACAGTGCACAGTAGATATATTACTTACACATGTTTCCCTCATTATTGAACATGCTTTAGTTGCACCTTATATGCATGGCCTTCTAGTATATATAGTAGTAGTTGTAGTTCTTATTTGGTAGTCTTTAGCTGGTTGTTTCTTACCACCAATATTATCTGCTCTATACTCCAAATCCCCTCCTCTCTATAAGTTTGTAGTTTGCATATCAACCTTGGCACTCTCTTGTATAGATTGTGTTGACATGCCTGACATTTAGCTGGTCATTTCTTACTGCCAATACTATCTGCTCTATACTCCAATCCTCTTCTCTCTCTCTATAAGTTTGTAGTTTGCATATTGACCTTGGCACTCTCTTGTATAGATTGTGTTGATGTGTCTGACAACTTGTGAATCTGAATTATAGCTGTTGAAGGTTGTTAAGAAGATGAAGGAGATTATTCTGAATCAATGAGCAACCTGGTGCAGGCTAGTCAATGGTAAAAACTATGATTGTGGTTGATGTATAATATATCTACAATAGCATTTTGATGTAACCCTTTTATCTTGACTTAATATTAAGGATCTGTACTACACACTAGGTCCATAATTTTATTTCTATCAAGGTCAACATTACAGGATTGCCAGCATATAAATGTTCATAGTCAACTGATGCATTCACACTGTTTCATTGACTCACAGATTCTTGCATCTTTTACCAGCTGAGTATTTATTGCCTCTGATCCTGGTATTTGATGTCTCTCTTTGGTGTTTAAATTTCAAGTCTAGATTTACTAAATGCATCATCAATAATGAATCAAACTTGCATATAATGTGTACAAGTAGGGCTAAGTGATTCTTTCCATTGGCTAAGAGATTCCTGAGTTAATGTTGTTGATTGGGTGAAAAAACTCCTTACTATGAGGCTACCAAATGTACTTCCACATTTCCTCTTTGGGATGATTAAAGGACACTTGATATAATATCACCAACACTAGAGTAAGGTATTCAAGTCATCATGGCACATAGCTGCTTAGCATGGACTTCACACCAGCCTGTGTTGTAGATAGCAAAATACAACAACAACAACCTCAAGCATGCAATACAATGTGAGACTCACCTCTGATGTCTCCAATGTCCACCAAGATTGGCTAGATAGGTAGCAAAATGATGGACCAAAATTTTAGGCAGTGCAGTAATCTAAGCCAATAATCTACTGACATCTGATACTAAAGTAGCTGTAAGCATGGTATACTTACTACACATCATCTGTTTATATACTGTCTGATGTTAAGAAACATACCATTTTGCAAAAGCTTCTTTTACCTAATGGTTAAAGTGGACCAGTTGCATCCAGACAAGCAGCAGGCTTTCAACAGTCAGGCATATTTCTCTTCATCAATATAAGTGCAGGCAACAGCATTAAGGCTAGACACAAACTTGATGACAAACTTGTTACAGGCTTTTGAGGACTTCTCAGATGTTGCTGGGTGCAGATGTTACAAATGTCTCTGTGTGTAATGATGAATCAAGCCGGTGCGGACCCCAACTGTTCTTGAGGTTGGGGTATCTGACCACCGTTGCACGAGGCTACGAGATTCCCACCTACAAAGACCCACAATCAAAGGTTCAACTTCCATTACAGTAGTATCGACCTAGACACCGGCTGTAGATAGGAATATAATGCTAAATAAATCTTATAGAACCTGTATGTCGAGAAAACAAAAGAAATGAAAATTTCAGCGGGCTCACTTCATTCCTAACAATCTGGGAATGATACTGCTAAGAGAATGATGAAATGTCAAGAGAAATGGATGTGGAATAGCGCCATAGAAACCGGAAGACTAAGGCTAAGGTGCTGACTGATGGATAGACGGACGGAGGAGAAGACGGGTGCACGACGGGCACGACTGAGACGATAGAGACCGAAGAAGACCGCAGGAAAAACGCTAAAATAGTTGCCCGATCGCAACTAAGATAGCTCGAGAACGAGAGCACGAAAAAATACGAGACAACGCCGGGGAGGAAGGTAGGAGGGTGACCTAGGTGATGCAAAAATATCAGAGACGTTAGGAGCTGGCGTCGTTGAAAGCGTCGCGTTTTTGTGAGGAGGGCGATTTGCGAAAACCTGAGTCCCAAAGAACTGGAATTTATTCTGCAAAAATCGGAGTAATTGACTGAAGTATATAGGAGAGCGATTGAGTACAGAGAGGAGAGGAAGTGGGGTTTTCTGAACTACTGAAAAGCGAAGTAAAACCTATGTTTTTAAGCAAATATGAAAGTCCTGAAATAGAAAGTAGCAAAGTCGAAAATAAAATGTACAAAACTGAAATAAAATAATAAATGAGCGGCTGTATAAGCCAGTGTCGCTCATGGGACTCGATTGATCTGTAGGGAATACAGGAGATGTCTGCTGAGTGCTGGATCGCATGGATTCTATCTCCAACAAGTCCATAAATGAATAGAATACGAAAAATACTAATCAACTCAAAAAAAAAAAAGGCCGTTCCCGTAGTTGAATCCGTTGTTCCGAGCTCAAATAAATGTTCCGCGCTGTTCTGAAGCTTCCTGATGCGTTCCGAACCATCCTAGCTGATCGCATAGTGTTCCTGCAGGCGAGTTTTTGTGTACAAAGCCCAGCGAGGCTCCTCAGTAGTAAATCTTTTGTATTATTTTGAAGTAAAAGCCAATTCTACGTTGTCATGATTGACAAGTGAGATTGCTCCGATGGGAGGAATCCATGTTGAAGTCTGTAAGTAAGGGGGTGGATGTTACATGAGAATATAGAAATTTTATTGTGAGGAAAAGAACATAAGCATGCAAGGAGTGCTCGCAGGCCAATCTGTCGGTAGAGTGATGCATATACCACTTAACATAAGCCTACAGATTCTCCGAATGATGAAATTTAGACTTAAAGGGGAAGAACGTAGTTCAATTATCTACGTACCAGGCTCATATTCAGTTCTTAACCTTATAATTAAAGCAATAGGACCATATAATGATCCGCAAACTCAAAGTCACTGGTTACATTAGTGCACATATGTAAAAGAACAAATACCCATGACCCACCTTGGACCCACCTGTATAACTTAAGTTTTCTTATCTATAATCGAACAACAGCAGTCTTGAAGATCGTTAAATGATAGATGTTAGTAAATATCGAACAAAAACAAACTTATTCTAGCTACATAAATGAGACACTAATATTAAGAGTTTGTAAATATCAAACGAAACTACTAATTGTATATATCCCTCACTAGCAATCCTTAAAAGGAAATTTGACGGGCGGTATGCGACATAAATCTAGAGTGCATGGTTGTATGCGCTTATCAGCCTTTGGTTGTACGCGTTATAACCGCCGAGCTCATTACACCATCTGCACATCGGAGATACCCATTCCGACCGTAAGGGATCAGTCCGGTCGGAGGCAGGCTTTCGGGCCGGTCTTGGCTAGAAAGTCCATCATCCTTCTGTCTCGACATTAGCGGAGGTGCTACTTGTCAAATGTAGCCAATCGCGTGCGGGAGTCGTTGTCGATCGTCCAATTATATACCTTCTGGCCCCCTTTACACCACATATCTTCATGTAGTTCTCCTGGAGAGTATAGAGTGTGAACTTTGAAGTAGTAGCAATTTCGGTCGTATCCTTCTGTGCCCGTTGCAATCTGAAACGCGAAATAGTAATAAGGGTTTTAATTGGAAGTTTTCTGTTAAAATATTCAATGATGTCATTTATCCTCAGTGACATCTTAAGGAAAATAGATGTGCATATACATAGTGTAAAAATACTTCAACTAAATACTTGCAGTGAATCATGATATACATAACGAATCTACTTTACTAATAAAGCGTATATTAGCTATAATTAATGGATATATATACGCCAGCATGCATTCTAATCTAACACCCGTATTCTAACACCTCCTCAAAAGTCAAAATACATAAAACATCACTACCGGGAAGTCTTCGATATTAACCGGGCAAGCTCCATCCAGAACATAACGGTGCAAATTTTCCGCTCTCGACATCCGTATGCTTAAACAATTCATTGAAGCTGTCAACTTTCCGGTGTGGCAGGAAGCAATATTCACAATGCGCGGACAGCTTTGCTTATCTAAGCACAAGAGGAACATCGGTATCGGTGCCTCCACCCCAAAATCGTGTATAAGAAACTTGAAAGAGCTCAGTAAAAATCATTATCACATCCCAACTACTCTCGAATTTCCAACATCACAATGGTCTCATCCAAATACACTCTTGGTGCTCTCTCTCTTTGTGCTGTTGCCTCTGCTGCACCCACGGCGTTGGACCCAAGAATTCCCGACCTGGACACTATTACCCTCTGTGCCGACAGTGCTTCTCCTAACAGTGGTGGATGCGTTACTGTTCCTGTGTATGCTGACAGCTGTATCCCGCTCAACGGCGCCCTCCGTCCCTGGAATAAACAGCTGGTTAGCGCACAGGTACCCACAGGATACTTTTGTACATTTTATCAGTATGTTATTGATTCCGTTATTTAATATCTCTTCGGCGTTAACTTCTAGATTTGAAATTTAGATCTACCGACTGCGTCTTTGATGACGGATCAAAGTCAATCTCTCTGCCTACAGGCTCTTGGGACTTCTCTACTCTGAATTTCAAAGATCAGGCGAGCTCGTACTTATGCTCTCCTGTTAGTTGGTAGGCGAAAATTATCTTTTCAGAATGACATTTAAACTAAACACCATGTCAATACGCAGATATTCCACATCTTACACGAATATATCTAGTATTTGGAACTATTGATGTACATTTCCATGCGAAATATATTATAACCATTCCACGTTTCATGCTTGGAACTCGTTACATAAGATGGTGATATGCCATCCCAACATATCCGGAGAACGAATCTGCTTCAATGGTAGAATTATTGAGAATATTCATGAATAAAGCACTCATCTGGATATAAAAGTCTCTGCTACATATCTTATTTTTCCTCGGTTACTAACTATTCTCACTACCTCCTGAAGTATTATTAGCAATGTCCTTGTACTACTCGAATTGCATGGCCTGTTATTTGTCCTTGATGCTGCTTAATATACAAGATTCTACCGCCATCACTTCGCTAGAGTGAACAGCTCAGTTTAAGGAACAATTCATCCTTTTATCTATCAAGCGACTACTCATCATTCAAGAGTCCTCTGATCTGCTAAATAATTTTATTCTGTTACGTACATTCGATATCTGCGAATGATTCAACGAGCATTTAAACCAGGAGTATGATTTTACAAAGGCTCAGGTGTATCAAGTGTATATTGTGCAGAAGAAAAAAGTAAGAGTGAGACAAGCATGGCGGAAACAAACAAGCGCATAGGAATGAACGAGCAAATAGAATAATAATCGAATCTAACCAATAAAGAGCCTGTATTAAGTTCCAGACAAAACCAAATCGGAAATTGCAATCAAGCAGAGATATCCATCGCAGAGTGCGTAGCTTCACCCGGATAAAGCATTGCGGCGTTCTTCATCCATCTAAAGTTTTTATTTCGTTCAAGCTACTGACTACTCACGTATTCATAGGAATACACCAACATACGATCTTCGCGCAGTTCTTAGCACTGGCCCTCCGTCCACCCACACTTGCGTTCTCGTCCCTAGTGAGTCTTCCTTACTTTTATCCCCCTTGTATACTATGGCTTGATGTTGATGAAGACATATCCAAACCCGAAGACGAGTCAAATATGTTGCTCGAGAAGAAGAGCGTAGCGGATGAAGAGAATGCGAAGGAACTGCTGATGGAACAGATGTAAGCATGGCATGCTTACTACGCGCCATCTAGTTATATACTGTCTGAAGTTAAGAAATATATCATTTCTTAATAGCTTCTTTTTCTTAACGATTAAAGTGGACCAGTTGCGTTCTGACAAGCAGCAGGCTTTCAAGAGAGAGGTGTTCGCGAGGGTGAGCCCTAAAAAGGCGAGAATTTTGACACCGTTGGTTAGGATAAAGCTTGATGCGTTTTCATAGCTGTTCGCTTTATCGATCGACATATTTGAAAATGACTAAGGGCGAAGTCTGAGGGTGCGTCAGAGCCTACGGAAGCTGGCAATGGAATTATTGCACAGGATGGCGAGAAGTTGCAGGGGAGAATAGTTAGCAGTGTATGTCGCTGAGGGAAAACTTTCGCTCACTTTGCATGTAATTTCAGCATGGGGATCTGCAAAATGATGACATAGGTTTCAGGCCACAAAAAAGTATATGTACTCAGTACATGGGCATGTTTTTATATCCTATTAAGTGGCGCAATCCTTTATTAGTATGGATACTCGTATACCCGTGCGATATCCTCCGGTTCCAAATTCAGTATACTCATCAACTTGCGGCGTTGCTCTTCAGTTGGAGAATCATCCGGCGAGCCGATACTAAGCACTCCAAGGCAAGAATCTTCATTTTCATCTACTTCGAGCGCCGGTCTTCTGGTGGCCTATCCAGTATTCGATTAATATAATGCCGAACTTGAGAATGGTTTACGCACAACTGCTAAGTAGACAACCAAGCCGTCGGCTTCTTCGTATATCTTCTGATAGGTTTCGGTTAACTTCCCTATCTGCCATTTAGGGAACGGATCTTCATCCGTAGGGAGGGGAGTGCGGGATTTTAAATGTGTAATCTCTTTTCGATATCGTCGACAATGACAGCGTCGAACGGCTGATCAAGTGGCCAGCGTTCAATACCTTCAGATATGTAATGCATCCGTCAATTGCAAGGCATGCGAAGGAGTATCTGTACGTACAGATAGGTCTCGGACTCAAACTCTTGGTGGAGATGGAATGATTCATAGCGGAAGACAGATGGAGGAGAACTGTGGTTGGATTGCGTCTTTAAATAATGGATCACGTCCTCGTTTGTTTGTCACAACTGCCTTGTGTCTGGTAACACGTGACAGAGGCATGTATGACTATGTGACCGGGGAAGAGGTGCCAGAACAGGGGCCGTGGAACTCCTGCCGCTTCTAATTCGCCGGGGGATAACTTTGGTAACGTTGCGACGCCAGATTATTTAGCTTCCGTGGCGTCACAGACATCTTGTCGATTTAGAATCTGGTCGAATAGGAGAGCCATTGTTGCCTTTCGGCCCCTGGGACACGTTTGTGAGAAACAATCGAATTTTTAGTACACCAAAGTCATGTCAGCACTTCCCTACCACAATACGAATAATGAGAGTGGGCCGAAAATGGAAGAAGAATTATGGTTTAGTCGCTTGCTGATAATAAAGAATGAAATCGAATCGAACAGGCACGATAATTGTGGCCATCCTTTCATTCTCTAACACTGATGTGGAACAAATAATGTATCATTCTGTGTTGTACATGCTTGCCTTGAGAACAAGTACATCTCTTTTATTTTGGCAAGTATAAGAGTCCGTCAGAAAGGAAATACTATTGTCTGGTCAGTTGTTTGACAATAATGGACGAAGACAGAAATTGATCTGAGTGGGAATTGTGCTCGTTGCAATTTTTTTCCTTGTTTAAGCCTGAATTAGAATAACGCATGAACTCGCTCGCAGCTCAATCCGTATGATATCAATCTAATCGCCTAGGTCAGCCGTTCAGTGGTTCCGGCATGTACGCAGATACAGCCCTGCTCTGGAAACAGCAGCAGGGCTTGATTAAATTCGTATTGTAGGACAGTTTACTAGCTACATGGACGTGCAAACCGTACTACTAGTCTAATGTGGTGTAGCTAGTGAAGAGGAATGAGAACATATTTGGTCGTAAACTAGGGATTTGTGGTGGGTGGGTAGCGCGATTTGTGAGTGCTGTGAATCTACTGAACCGCTGAAGGCTAGGGAGCGAGAGTGTCAGAACGAGACGGAGCGGGTCTCTCATCTCCCTGCAATATATGTAGGCCGACAAAAACACAAGCGAGTGTTCGAGAAAATTCGGTCGGAGGCTGCGAGCCTACGTAGTACGGCAGAGGGAGCGTCCGCGCCGTGCGTGAGAGAAAGGGTGGCCGGAGCCCTTGCCGAGGCTGATATTCACGAGGCTATTAGACTTATGTAAACTAACGTTTAAACTCGATTAAAAATAATAATTTGAGCAAGCTACCCACTCAACGACGTATATAAATAGTGTACAAGTCTGCGCAGTTTGTTCAGCATTTCTATCCCACATATTCAAGTATATTTGTTTGTCTCTCTTGCCAAGTTATTATGATTTCTGACGATTGGCAATTGTAGTAAAATTCTCAATATCATACATTCATGAGCGAACCGGCGCTGAACAATTACAAGGAAAAGTTGGACATAGCAGTTGAACTTGCTAATGATTCATCTAGCATTGGCCCCCCAGAGGCAATTTGGTATGGCCCCTGGGACCTAGTCTGCAATGAAATCGCCAACCAATCCGACACTCTGTTGTGCTTTCCTCAGTTCAGTTTCAGAGCCAAAACAAAATCAGTTCAGGCAAACACAAGCACCCATTACATAGACATGGGTGTTATTGAATTCATGCGGAACGGAAATAGAATCACAAAACGACCATTAATAATTGTCGAGGTCAAGCCCCTTTGGGCCCGCAAGGATAACCAGAGATTGCTTCGACAGCACTTGACCACAGCACAACGCGACGCTATCGGTCAAATAAAACACTATTTTGCTGACATTGAACATCCTGACTTGTCCATTATTGCAATTGCTACTCATGGCCAAGAGTGGTCCTGGGGAGTTTTCATCCGCTCACCCGATACACCCGCCAGACGAAGTAATGAACCAATTGACATGTACATGCAAAAACATCATAATCTTGTCACCACGTCCTGCAAATGGTCAGATATCTTCCAAATTAACACTCGTGACTCTGAATTAGAGCTGCTGAAGGTTGTTGAGAGGATGAAGGAGAGTAGTATGGTTCAATGAGCAGACTGGTGCAGGTCAGAGGTATCAATTAGAGGTCCTACTAAGTAGTGAAAACGATGATTTGGTCGGCATATAATATACCTTTAATAGCACTTTGATGTAACCCTTTTACTTTGACTTAATATGAGAGAGTCCACACTGCAGCCTAGGTCCAAAAAAAATTCTATCAATCGGATGACTGTAGGTACAAAGGCTACCATCACATGACTGCCAACATTTAAATGCTTGTGGTGGACTGACGCTTTTTACACCGTTCCAACGCACAGATACCTGCAAGATTCTCGTGCACCTTTTACCAGTATGTTATTGCTTCTGGTCTTGGTATCTCTCCTTGACGTTTAAATTATATATTTCAAATCTACCGACTGTGTCGTCAATGACGAATTAAGCACAATCTCTCTGCATGAAGGCACTTGGGACGGGTCTTTACTGTCAATTTCAACGATCAAGTGAGCTCGTACTTCATCTATATCATTATGTTCGAATTCCATAATATATTATTGTAATCTCGAGAATTAGAAGGCAACATCCCCATTCTCTTTGATTTATTAAACAGTCCCTATAACGCGTATAAGCAGTGCAATTTATTCCCCTTGTTGGCTACGGGATTTCTGATTTTTAATGGAGATTGTGTGAAAGAAACTCCTTTCCATGAGGCTACTAAACGCCCTTCCACATTTCTTCTTGGGGATCGATCTCGGTCACTAGGAGATTTAAAAGGCATTTTATAGAATATCACTAACGCCCAAAAAGATTGACCAGGTAGATTGCGGAATGATGGACCGGAATTTTAGCCCTGGACAGTGCGGCCATCTGAAGTAAGTATATATGTAAATTAACCCGTCGAATTTGATAATAAAGCCTACGATCTGAAACCTATTACTTGCAACAAGCGAATGAGTCATTCTAGGAAGCTGGGGTCTATATAATATTCCTTACGGGTACATTTGAGAGTTAGTTGAATTCCTCGATATAACAAGGGGAAACCACAGGCGACAGCACTGAGATCACAGGCACAGAGTTGATTACAAGCTTATCACAAGCTTTCGCAGACTGTTCAGACGTTGCCTGGTCGCTGCTATTGCAAGAGATGATGAATCCAGCCGATGCGTGTGCCAACTGTTCCTGAATTTTTGGTATCTGACCACCATTACATGAGGCTACGATACGCCGACCTACAAGGACCCACAAAGCCAGGTGTTCAACTTCCATTAAGTACAGTACAAAAATTTTGTATCAGATTTTGCAGTCGAAGCCTGTTCTACGTCGCCATGATTGACAGGTGAATTATTCCAATGGAAGTGCACATGCTGAAGTCTCTAAGTACGAGGGTGGACGTTAAGTGAGAATATGGAAATTTCGTTGTGAAGAAAAGAACAAGAGCATGCAAGGGGAGTTCGCAAGCTGATCCGTCGGTGAAATAATGCATATAGCACTTAGCATGAATCTATAGATTCTCTGAATGGTGAAATTTAGACTTAAAGAGGAAGATGATTGTAGTTTAGTTATCTACCCAAACATTCAGGGGTTAACCATGTAATTAAAGCGATAGAAGCGTGTAAATGATCCACAAGCTCAGAACCAGTTGCATGAGTGCGCATACACAAAAGGACAAAGACACACCTACCTATATAACTTGATTACTTTTTGTCTGTCATCGAACAAGAGCAGCCTCGAAGATCGATAAATGATGACCGGCATGATATTTTTCCGAAAATACATATATTTTGTTGGCTGTGAGTTCGTTAGTCTTTGGTAGATATATTAGGCCATACTGATAGATATTATCTACCTTGACAAGCACAGTAAACTACCAC
>JASFCX010000297.1:0-14218 GCA_036937015.1 Crucibulum parvulum | reverse complement strand
GGCCTCTCTTAATTCTCTACTTAAGAGGGTGTACCAACTGGATATTCTCATTATGGATGCTAAGGACCTGACATTAAACAATGTTGTCGCTATCCTCTGTTTGATTATAACACTTAAAGGACTCGCGTTTGTTGCTTATACCGGGGACCTTACTGTACCTGTACATTGTTACTGGGAACTCAGGTTTGAAGTTTCTTAACAACGATGCTAAAATGTTTAGATATCCAAGCGCTGGGATTCGTTCGATTCAAACCATACTCAGAGGCCCTGTGTACATACGCTAACGGTGAGGACCTCCTTACAACTCTGCTGAAGAAAGTACATCAGCTCGGGAGCCTTATTTTGGACTCTGCCGTAATCTCGATTCTATTGACATTATCCCTGCTCTCTGCTTGCTTTCAACTGCTAACGACTCTCTTTTTTCTTACGCTACCGTTGGCTTCCCTAGGACGCATTATAATTACTGGGACCCGCTATATTTTTACTTCCACAAGCGAGTCTGCATTTAGGTGGGGGTCTTATACACTTACATTTGATAATATGCTTGAACTCCTCACTCTTTTCTGCTCAAATGACGGCGATTATTGTTGTCTTCTACTTGAGATGTTTGAATGTTATCAAATGGATTTCTTGGATACCGCATTACTCAAAACGATTGGTGTATGGATGAATGAATTTTATGCGAATACCGCGAAGCTGAAGCGCATCGCTGTTATGTTTTCTTGGAAACGAGAAATGTAAATCTTAGCGAAACTCGAGTGTTCATTGGTGATGGACTACACCACCAATTCGGTCAGATGTCAGTGAGACCCCACAATCTGATAAGATATGTGCCAGCGAAATCCGGCACCCTTACGTAAGTTGCTTAGTAAGCACCAAGCCATGCCAAATCTCGCATTCAAAAATCAAGTGTTAAAAAATGGTAGATGTCCGGTTCTGAATGTACTCTAGTACACTCTTGCCATCTCCTTTTGCACTTCTACAAGCATGAGCATGGACAGTAGCCTATGTCTGTGACAATATTTGTTGCCCATGCAGCATTGGCAACCAGATAGTCCTAAGACAGGTGATGGGCACCCTTATGTATTTGCTTTGTAAGCGCCAAGCCACTCACGGAAGAACGGGCCGCTCCGGACCGTATCACGTAAGCGCGCCAAATGTTGTCTCCTCAAAAATCCAACTTCACGTCAAATGCATTGAAATATACTATAAATGCATTTGTAGCAAAAAAATAATTTTTTCGTATCTAGTCGCTCAAATTGAATTTTTTTCAAAAAAAAAAACCAGAGGACTGTAGCTTGAAGATATCTGAACACTTCTCAGAGCTCAGAATAATGTTTGTGGATGATGTGTTGAAGTAGATGTCATTGTCGTTGACGGCACAGTTTTGATTATGTAAGGGGTGCCGGATTTTGCTGGCACATATCTTAGCCAGCTATCCTTCTCAGATATCCCTGACATGTCATCCAGATATCTAGTGCCTCTGGGAACATAAATTGACAGGTATCCCTTAAGACCTGTCTGCTAGAAGGTCCATCAGCCATGTCTACAGGATATTGGATTTCATGATATCTGTTGTGATATTCTGTAGATACAGCTACAGAGACTCAATATTTTCATTTCAGGCTTTTGGTTTTGAATAAAATGATAGATATTTTGTATAATTATTTATCAAGTAATGTATATGATAGTGAATTAGTCAAGTAATATGGTTTGACATTCTTTATTGCTCCCAGTGAAGTGTAATTACTTCATTCCTATTCCAATTCATTCATTAGAAGCAGCCCCTTGAGCAGACTTTCCAAATAAATAGAGCCATCAAGTCTGTGATCACTTTGCAGGATTCTCCCAAAGATTCTGATAAAGACTTTAGGTCACAATGAGAGGCACATTGATAATAAGGATGTATGCAGAAATGTTAGCTTTGTCATGGTTCTTCTCCTTTTGGTAGTGTTCCAACTGTTGGTCCACTTGGATCCAGAAGTTGCACCCAGCCTTGCTGTTGTTAGCAGCTTACACAGCTACATATTCATTTCTCTGCATGAGAATGTGAGCCAACTTGATATATATATTCACTAATGGAATAAAACATACCACAAAGGTGAAGCGAGCAGTCATCTTCAATGAAACCTGAACCTTAGGAGCTATCCAAGAGCATATGCTTACTATATTCTTGCAGAGCTTGACAATGTCCACAGCTATCAGGCGCAGAATGTTCAAGAGAGTGCTTGACCTAGAATCATTCTCTTTAGACATATAAAAGTATGATAATACTGCAAACTTACCTCCTTGAATAGATTACCAAGATTTGATGCTTCATCACAAATGGCCTTCACAACTACCTTTAGTTTGACTGGATCTTCCATAATCATGCCCAACAATCCCCAGCTGGGATGCTTCAGAATGAATTCTTATTTTGTGCTGACAAGTGACCACTGAGCGAGGGTATTGTTTGGAAGCTGAGAAGGAGAATAGGAGGTCACCGGTCACCAGGGAAAAGACCATGTCCAGAAACAAAGTACTCTTCAGTCAAGTTGGAGGTTGTGGGGGTGACAATGCTGGAATGTGTGGGGTTGGTCAAAAGGCACAATGAGGATCAGCAGGCAACAGTGGATAGCAGGGGGAAAAAAGGAAGGCAGAGAATTGCAAGAGATATTAAGAAAGGTTGGAATGAAGTGGTATAAAAAAGCTTGCAATTTGCAACTTTGAGTTTGAGTTTGTGAGCCAACTTCAACTTCACATCACGTGTTTGCGTTCCTGTAGTCAATCATCGCCTCTTCAGAATTTCTTCTAAGGCCAATTCACACAAGTCTATTCATTTTGTAGCTGTCGTTCTTGATGGTTTACTCATGAACAGTTGTATATGGATTTAAGATTGACTTAAATAACTAATAGAGTAGCCATAAGTAATTTTTACAATGACTGTTTCTGCTAGTAATGACACTGTGCCTACAGTCGTGGATGAAATACTTCCAGATATTCATATGAATATCTGGCAACAGCAGCCATGATATCTCTAAGATATCCAACTGACCATCGAGTGGTATATAAACAAAAGGAACTTAGCGATACCTAATGGATCTGAATAGATATTCGGGTTCGGGTCCCGCTGATATCCGGTCAGGAATATTTCTATTAGCTGCCACAGAGTTGGTGGTGTAGGTGTTCAGTTCATTTATCCTATTCATGATACTTATCCCAAAGAGCCCTACTCAGCGTGAGATGGTCTGCGTTCAAGCGGTGGTAGCCCTTGGCCTCTATTGTGCTAGGCGCGGAGAATCACCAGCATTCCCTCGTGCACACTTGTATACTGGCACGAAGCTTGTACACTACTTCTAGACGTTAAGTTCTTTTTTTGAGGATAAGGTTTGGAGGCAGATATATACTGTATAACTAAGCGCCCAACCAAGCGCTTGACCAATTCTTGGCTAAAACTATTTTTCTTCAACTTAATCAACTCAACACCTCTGACCACATGAATTATCGCAAGATATAGCATTTTTACGGGGCGGTATATCAAGATACTGTAGAAATTTATGATGCTACATCGATGCTGCTCTTAACGAAGTGAAACTTGTAGTCTGAGCTTTCGTTATGCTGTGCTGGTCAGCGCTTCGACACCCGCCTGATGTAGAAGAGCTTGATGGACTCAGGGCTTTCCATCCACTCCATGTATGCACGTTTTCAAGTGTTCTCTATACGCTGACAATCCATTCTGTTCAGTTCAATTCAGTAGGCTATAGAAAAGCACGATGGAATCGCATTTCACCCGCAATATCCGGACCAACTTCATTCCTTCAGACGTAGAAATAAAGGAGATCCAAGGTCTACTCCCTAAACCCATGGAGCGGCTCTCGTACCTGGAAACCGAGATTACTCGCCTTGAGGATATCTTGGGCAAGCTGTACAGCGAAAGGGATAGCCTGTCCGAAGCTGTTGAGGGGTACAAGGCTCTTCTCTCACCTGCGCGCCGGTTGCCTGACGATATCCTCCGAGAGATCTTTGTGTGGTGTCTTCCCGCCAACCACAATCCCGTCATCAGTAACCTCGAAGCGCCTCTACTTCTAACCGAAATATGTAGGAGCTGGAGAGAAATCTCGCTCTCAACACCACGGATGTGGTCTCGTATCCACATTCCGATTCCTAGTGTGGCTCCCCATAACTTCTGGCAGAGCTTGGCTGAACCATCGTCGTCGTCGTCATTGCTTGTGCACAAGGTTAAAACGTGGCTTGGACGCTCTGGCGTATGTTCGCTGTCTATATCAGTCTCTGCATCCATGTTCCGTACCATCTTGCTCGACTCGCTTATGCCTCTGCTTCAAACTCTAATCTCCTTCTCGAGGCGTTGGCGAGACGTTGCCTTTTACCTTCCACCAGCTGCATGGCCGCTCCTTACCCAGCTCACAGTGGAGGATGTGCCCAGAATCGAAAATATTGCCTTTGATAACTTCTTCGGTCCATGTACTGGCTTTATACCATTAATCGAGAGTTCGTGGGCTACGGCCGGGATCTTAAAATCATCATGTTTGCGGACATTGGTACTATCGCGCATTGAAGCAGACATCACCCGTTTGCCCGTTGATTGGTCCCAGCTCACGAATATCTGTCTAAGGAGCAGCACCAGCTGGGAGCAGCTCCAATTATCAACAGACGACATTGTCCATATCCTGATGAAATGTCCTGATCTTCTGCGATGTAGCTTGGAAATCAACGGGTTGAATATTAATCCATCATTGGCTGAAAATTTGGCTCTGGAGAAGGTGTCTCTACCATTACTAGAGAGATTGTCGGTTGTGGAAGGAGTGCACGAGGCCGCTATGCAATTATTCGAGAGCATAAGCACTCCTTCACTTAGCCATGTCAGTTTTAAGATGCATGCACGAATCGACGCGGAAGGAGAAGAAATATCATCTCTTCCTACGCTATTGAAGAATACGACTCGACTGGAGAGTCTCATTTTAGACACTAGTTTGCTCACGCAAGAGGATGTGATTGCTGTGTTACCACTGATACCAACTGCCACGCGACTTTCTTTTGTTGAGCACGACAGTTTTCAAATACCTGAGGTAACTTTCTGGCCTCCTCCGCTGATCCTTAATTTTCATAGTGGTCAATCAAGAAGAGCTGTTTCTGATACTGTGCTCGAGCTCCTGACTCCTTCCTCCAAGAATGGCGGCAAATGCCTTTGCCCCCTTCTGGAAATATTTGAATGTAATCAATGTGGTTTCTCAGAAGGGGGACTGTTGAAAATGATTCGTGCGCGAATGGATAGCTCGTATACGAATATTGCGAGGCTGAAACGCACTACTATCGCATTTTCTCAAGATCAGGTGATAGACATCATGCCGGACCTTGAATCATTTGTTATAGCGGGGTTAGACGTGAAGATATTATACCCGGATCATCCCGCTTCCAGTTGTGTCAAAGAAGAATTTATACCCTGGGATGGGCTGCGATCGGTGGATTCTTCGTGGCCTTCGTCTTGATTTGGTTTCGATGGTGATTGTGGTAGATTGTAGAGACCCTGCACGTCAAATTTTTTTACAAAGTTCTAAACCGCTTTGCGGTACCGAGTAGTATGTCTGAGTATAGCCAATAGTGATAGACGACAACGGTCTAGATGCTCGAAGAACATGGTGAGGGAGCCTCAAGGTGTATCGAAGAATGTCAATGGGCAAAGTAACGGCAAAGCGAGCCGCATGTCGTGTCATGGATGAAGGTGCCAGTGAGCCGCTCATGATCGATGATCGACGATCGCCGCAATTGGATAGTCTTGGTATCCTGAAGCGCCCATCTTATCTTATCGGTTATTGACCAACAGGCCCATCGCGCTCAAAACAACCTTTGTGCTGGCCGTTACCTTCCACTGCTCTCCCGCAGCTCCTCCGATGTGCCCTTTGTGATCTCCTCGTGCCCTACAGCTTCGAATATAGCCCAGTGAGCCTTCCAATAACTCACGAGTGCCATGTCGAAGGCGACAATTACGGACAATTCTAAATATGAACTTTCAAAGGCCCCGGTCTGGGCCTTATAGATTTGGACAGCCTCCTCATCAAAAGAAAACCACCAACCTTGGTGGCCAAGTCGTAATTGTCTCTTGAAAGTGGGCCCGACCAGAGTTATATACGCGTTCTATACTCACTCCATTTTGACGTGGCATCTTTTTCCCGGTGAGTATTCGCGTCGAATGACCTTTCGACGCACGAGTGAATTTATTTATGTCTATTTCTCGCAGATTTTTGATCTAGAGCTTTCAAAATGATCGATCTATCCTTTTCCGAAGATCGTCTTCGTACAAACTACATCCCGTCCGAAAACGAAGTAAAAGTTATCAAACAATTATTGGCTGCGCCTTCGGAGCGCCTGGCATTCTTGGATGGCGAAATCAGTCGCGTTCAGACCCTCCTTGATGAATTGTCTCGTGAGCGCGACACCCTTATAGAGAGCATCTCAGCCCATCGGGCTCTTTTATCCCCCGCTCGGCGTCTACCAGAAGATGTTCTTCGAGAAATATTCCTTCACTGTCTACCCACCACGCACAATTCCGTAATGAGCGAATATGCCGCACCTCTGATCCTAGGCCAAATATGTAGTATGTGGAGATCAATCACCCTTTCTACCCCCTCGTTATGGGCCAGTCTTCATGTGTCTGTGCCTGCGCTTTCGCACGAAGCAGAGACCGCCACTGACCCGCATTTGCTCAACAAAGCTGTACAAGGTTGGTTAGCCCGATCCGGGATTTGTCCTCTTTCGATATCAATTGCATGTTCCAAGTTTCGTAGTGCCGACATCGAGACAGTTAATCTCCTAATCCGGACATTGATATCCCACTCGGCTCGCTGGAGGGATATACAGCTCTTCATTCCTGCCCGAGCATGGAGTTTGCTCTCGGAGATATCCAGGGAGTCGGTTCCGTTACTTGAATATGCAGCGCTCGACGGCTACAATGGTCCTTTCGTAGGAGGTGTACCACTTGTCGGCAACAATGATTGGACATCAACAGGACTCTTTACAGCGGAAGGTTTACGTTCGGTTTTCCTAGCACGTGTTGAAACCGATCCAATCAGCCTCCCCGTCTCCTGGTCACAACTCACAAACCTATGTTTGAAAGGTGATGAAGAATGGGGGACGGTTGGGCTATCTGCGTCTGCTGCCCTGGAAGTCTTGAAGAAATGCGTAAACCTTCGGAAGTGTAATTTACAGATGATCAAACTGGGAATTGACGTTCCGTTGAACGCTGCAACGGAACCTCTTGTGCTTCCTCATTTAGAAACTCTATCGGTTACAGAAAGTGCCTACGGAGATGCGTTAGAGCTCTTCAGTCGTCTAGATCTTCCTGCTGTTCGTTGTGTTAGATTCTATACCCAGCCGACAATTCCGACTCCTTTGACTGAACATCCTGTCCGCGCTTCTATCATAACTCTCCTCCAGAGAGTGCCACAAATCGAGAGTTTCGTCCTCGACACCCATGCTATGCCTGCTAGAGATATAGTGGAGTGCCTACAAACAATACCTTCTATCAAACATCTTTCCTTTACATCTTACGACGCTTTGGCTTACCGCGAGGGTTATCTCGGGTCTGGAGACTACTGGGACTATCCATACTTCCCTACATCAGATGCCCGCACGTCCCCCGTCAATAATTCAATTCTGGAACTGCTCACGCCGAGTCGAGAGAATAGCGGGAGATGTTTCTGTCCCTTATTAGAGGTCTTTGAATGTAATCAAGGTGATTTCTCTGACGCAGCGCTACTTGCCTTCATTCGTGTGAAGAATGAAGGTACGTACGAAGGTGTCTCAAAATTAACAAATGTCACACTTTCCTTCCCTCGTACTAAAGAACTTGATATCGAGAATGCTGTCTTGGAGTTTTCTGCAGGAATGAAGATTAAAATATATTATCGACCAGCTTACAGGGATTTTACCAATTATTCTCCGTGGAATGGACTGCGCTATGGTGGTGAGACCCCCTGGCCCATCTTTTGATCATACAGAGTGAGTGATCCTCAGGGCATGTACCTATTTTGGCAATTCTAAAGCTTCTTGAAACAGGATTTCAAGGGAAGTATACCACGTTTGTTGTGTTGATCACATCAAGCAAGAGGATTAGATATTCCTCTACTGCCTGTGTACAATGTATAACTACCTGGTAAGTTGATAAAGGTGCACTTGATCTGATGCGATGTCGGATCGTTTGGATGCAGGAGGGTTATGACTTATGACGGACTGATTCTCTTTCATTTCGGATGTACATACTGGTAAATACTAGTAATTACCTGCAATTGATTGTATTATATGATAAAAGGGTCTTTGTATGCAATACTCAGTTTTGCTTCCCATGATCCAAATCGGACCTGTTGGGATCGAGTTCGTGGTCGCATAACCTGGTTCGAACGGCGCAGTGTGCCCGATACATGTATCGCCAACAATCGCTTACAGAATCTATCCCGAGGTTGTGCTGAACTGAAGCCTACATCGTACAGAGCTTCACTGCCACCGCAAATGTCGAGATTCATAGATGAGCGGTAGATGTGTAGGTCTAATTGGTCCATGGAACACAGTGAAGTCTGTAGGCGCCCCTTTAGCTCACAGATTTTAGAGAGATCTAAGCGTTTGACTAACGATGATTACTTTACTCATCCTCATCGATACCACCCTCTTCAGCTTCCTTCTTCCTTTCATCCTTTCTCAGACCTTTCCCAAGCCTCCATCTTTCGTTCATGACATCGACAGTATCAAGCCTTTCACGCCGTAGAACATCAGTATACTTCGTCATCCGTTTGTGTGTCCCTCCTCCAAGAGGGATGTTCATCGTTGCTCCTATCAACGTGTCTTTGTTACCTTCAGAAAGAGGGAACAGTTTCGGTGGAACAGCGTGATGCTTCGAAGCAGCTACAAGGAAATGCTGGTTCAACGCTGTATATATCTGGGATCGCTCGTGGATGGAGTGCAGTTGATGATAGAGTTCGCTGGAGGTGACGGCCGAGGGATCATCTAGCCGCTCTATTGTCCTCCAATTCACTTCTCTCTCGGGATATCCACACTCCCAGAGCATGAGTGGGAGAGCGTCCGTCATCTGGTATACGGGTTTCCTATCCACAACGTCTAATATTATGTCTCCTTCCTTCTGTGCTTGTGCTCCCTCCGCTACGTTAAGTAAGGATGTTACGACGGAGGGATCCTCGAGTCCTGTGCCGACTAGGAAGAGTATAGCCATGATATGTCGTACTTGGTGATACAAGAACGCCGTTCCGATGAGATTAAAGACGTATAACCCTCGTCCGTCCTCGAAACCTTCCAGAGGCTCGATATCTGCTCTAAGCACCTTCCGATTGAACATAGTGATCTGCTTCTGGGCGTCTAGCTTACACAAATTTCGAAAGTCGTGCTCGCCTAGTAGTCGAGAAGCAGCATCCTGCATGCGGGGTATATCTAGACCATGCGGGGAGAAGAAATACTTGTAATGACGGTATGTGCATGAGAATCGAGCGGAGAATGTAGGGGATACTGGGGACCAGGCGAGGATGCGGATGGTGGGTGGGAGAAGGCGGTTAAGGATTGTTAGGTAGTCGTGTTCGCTGCGGGGTTTCGAGGTCTTTGATTTTGGGGTAGAAAGGGACGTGTTGCTTGTGGGTTCTATGTCAAGCTTTCCAAAGTCATCTTCGAGAGCTGGTAATAGATCATCGGCCTCTGTCTGTACATCGATATTCGCGAGGGTAGCATCTGCTATCTTTGACGCTCGTACTTCATCGTTTACAGCTGCTACCTGAGTAACATCCTCCGCACCCACTACCTTCGCCAGATCTTCAGGTGAAAGTGCGCTTCTCACCCACAATGAAATGACCTGGCCACCGGCACTAACTCCTCGATCCGTTCGCCCACACTTCTCCCATCCACATCCCTCAAATCCTGCCTCCTTGTCAATCAGCCGTGACTTGGTCAACGCGTCGAAGATCACGCCTTCGACTGTTGGAAGAGGCGTTGGTTTAGTCTGAAATGCTAGACCGTTGTATTCCCAACCAGAGTAGCAGAACTTCAGGGCAATTTTCCGTCGTCTATGTGAGCCGAAGTGGAAATCTTTGATAGGTTTTGGCGAAGGCGGTCGTGTTTTTGGTCTCTCTAAAAGTTTTAGTCTGTCTATTAGTTGCTCGCGTGTCCAAGTTTCGTAAGAATCTGAAGGAGAGGTTGCCATGATTCGTGGATAGATAGCAATTGATCGCGGTGAGAAGCAGAGAATGCTTAGTCTCATATACTATAGCATTCAAGTTATGACTTGCCAGAAGTCAGAAAAGTCGTAAAACAAGATGACTCGAGATGAACAGAGATCATGAATCCAAATGTGGATTGAGAAAATATGGCGGGGGGCCGGGCCGAGTACAGTCTACCATCTCCAAATTCAAATCCGCTCTTGAAAACCTAATAACTTTCCAACAAGTGTATATACATTGATGCATCTAATCTAATCTTCCTATGTCCTGCAGCTTAGGATAGGACTCAATTTGTTGAGGACCACAGCCTGAGTGGCTGCGTTGACGTCCATCTTCGTGGTCGCATTAAACACGCTGACACTAACGAAGCAACCAGCTTTGACAGTGGATGTTTCATCGGGCAGACGAGTAGCACCGCAAGTCGTCACATCCGTAGCAGATGAGCTGGCAGCTACCCTAGTAAGAATAAACTTGAAGCTCGACGCGCTGGGGCAGTTAGTAGTCGCAGCGAAGTTGACGTTCAAGCTGACACCTTTGGGAAGGAAGGGAGTGGGGGTAGCAACGAGAGCGTTCACAAATTTGATGATGAGAGAAGTGTAAAGGTGTGCCGCTAGGGTAGATGAGGAGTTGGGGTCTGACTGGAGAGTGGTGTATGATACTTGGCTTCCGGTGGAGCCAGAGAAGGCGATCGATGGGAATCCTTCAAGAGCTGCTTCAGAAGCGGCACCACTAGGAGAAATGTTAGACAGTTCTACAGACAAAGATGAATAGGAACTTACACTGTGCCAGAACCAGAAATTGAACCGAGGTTGGCTAAACGAGGTCGTCAAAGGTCGGAAAGTTCGAACAGAATAAGAGGCTTACTTCCAATGTTAGAACCGCTCACAATGAGGTCGGGGGCTGATCCAAAAAACTTTGGTGCCAAAGTTTGGATACCAAAGCGGACGCTGTCAACACTGTAATAAAGGAGTGTTAGGTGTAAACTTTCCACTGATATATATGCGAAGGACACGTACGGGAATGCGTTGACATAGTTCAGTAAGGCTACAGAAAATGTTATAACGACTATTGAAACGGGAGAAAGGTTGTAAAACTCACGATTACTGGCATTGAAGCCAGTTGCGGGTGAGCCGGATGCGCACGTATTGAATTCGCAAGGACCAGACAAAACGGTAGGCGTTGCAGTTGACGATCCAGTGCCAGACTTGTTGATGGCAGGCGCCGACAAGAGTACCTGAATGAAAAGTAAAAACTTGAGACTATCGCGTATGCAAATGAAAAGACTGACCTGGAAACCAGCTGCCTGGAGTGCGTCAAACTCCGCGCGAACCTGAGCAGTGGCCCACCCATCATCGTTCGTCAGAACAATTTTTAATGCATAAGTCGCTCGGAGAGCGAGAGTGAGGATGATAGGAAGAGAGATGGTGGTTCGCATGGTAGATCCTATGGTTGCCTAATATTGTGATAATGGGTATGTTCTTCGTTTTATAGCGACGATGTAAGAACGTGCGTCTTCTTTCGAACATCAAGTGTGCATTTCGCCCTATTAGAGGACCCTTATGCGTTGTAGGTGCTTTTGATTCTGGCACGGTATCATTTAAACACGTTCGGGATCGTCCATGTGGTTGAGGGAGGGGACTGACCTCACTCCACGTCAACGGTCCCTTCCATCCTCTTGGATCTGGGACATTTTCAGCACATATTATACACGACCACAACTTAGGTAGTGCTTCGAAATAGACGGCGCATGTGGTTGGATGTTCACTGGTTGGCCTCAACGATGACGAGGTGGGGTGGCGTCGGATTCTAACGAACGTGTTTGAAAATACGAAGAATTTGGACAATCATCCTGCTTTATTATGAGTAACATCCACAAAGAAGAACTAGGGACACTGATAGTAAAAAAGAGTGCCGGTAAGGAGATCTATGAACGTATCGGCTCTAATGATTTTTGGTTATTTTTAGGATTCGCCATGAGAAGAACTCAAAGTTTGGCTGAATGTTGTTATTTTTGTCCGACAGATGCTATAGTCGCATGCATCGACTCGCCATCCATGTGCGTGCCCGTCATTATCGACAATGTGCTTCAAGTTCCGCGGGTTGGGGATGAAGGTCACTTGCGCAGAAAGAGTGACTGTACACGACGCGTTGTTTGGCTGCTCCGTTTATGAGTAGGTAAACAACGTGTTCGCCAACATCGCCATGCTGAGCCAACTTCACTGCTAGTTGTCCTTCTCTTCTCCTGAATCCCTTATCCCTCTATGTCTAATTCTATCGTAATGAAGTCCATTACTCTCGTTGCTCTCTTCCTCCCTCTGGCCTTTGGAGCCGAATATCTTGTTGGCGTCGGTAAGGACGAAACCACTGGGTGCGTCCCTTGTGCTGTTAAATGATGAACAGCTAGCATTGTTAACGCGTCAATGAAGGAAGAAAGGCCTAGGATTTGATCCTTCCTCAATTCACCCTCTTTCTGGAGATATTATCAACTTTGAGTTCAGAAGCGGAAGCCATAGCGTTGTTCGTGAGTTACCTTAGCGTATGCTTATATTGCAGCTCTGATACTTCGATTGTGATGTATAGAATCGTCGTATGAGAGCCCTTGTGCGAGTAACGGTGGATTTAACAGCGGTGTGATTACCGTACGCCATGTTTTCGGCCCACCATTTCCGTTTACTTAAAAGAACCTGGCCAATAGGTTGCAGACGACCTCGCAGTCGACGCATCTGCCCTTCCATCTGTTAAGCTTACGGTGAACAGCACCGAACCCCTCTGGTGGGTGATATTAACTGTATTTCAATGGCTTTGATCTCATTAACGAGTGTCAACCTAGGTTCTTCGACGAAGCCGGTGGTCTTTGCAACCAGGGTGCCGTTTTGTCTGTTAACCCTTCTCAGACACAGACTGCTGCTGGATTTAAAGAAAACGCTGCAAAGGCTCCTGCTACCCCTGCCACATCTGCTACCTCTACGACTGAAGATCACTCATCTCATACAAGTGAATCTGCTACCGGAACCGCCCCAGGATCCTCTGGTGCTGCCCAGACGAGTCCTGCATCCAATGCTGCTACTAAGGATGGTGCAATGCAGTTTGCAGGCATTGCGGCAGTGATGGCTATGCTTATGAGTTTCTTCTGATTAGGCTTACTGGATGCTGGATACCCGCGTTTTGGACTTCGCTATTTGGAGCATATCATTTCTGCCTTTGCTGTAGGCGCAGACTACCACGCTCGTTTACATTTTATTCCGACGCCTGTAGGGGCTCATAATTAAGGATCAATATAGATCCAAGCACTCAGCATTTTGTTCTTATCAAATTTTAATTGCTTGCGGGGGTAGTATTTACAATCCCCTATGACAGAGCGATCACTGACATTATATTGGAATGCCTGATCTCGTTGTTCGAAGCGTATTTCCCCGCACTCAACCGCATCGCCACGCGTTGCAAATGTCTTCAACCGTCTAAGCGGTTTAGCTCTAAACCCAACCGGTCCAGCGAGTAGACATTGTTCCTGAAGGTATGCGCATATATTTGACATGATATATTTCCTTCTTCCAACTACCGACCCACAAATTCAAGATATATATAAAATTATCCGAGGCTTCATCTCCAGGATGTCAGGCCCCGCGAGCACTGTTTCTACTGCGCCTGACTGTTGTGTTCTGCCTTAGCCTTCGCAGCTGCTTCGAGTTCGTTGAAAGATCCACTCTTCAAGCACATGTTTCTGAATATTCCGTCCCTTTGAATTAAGTTCCATGGGGTATCGAATTCCGCAATCTGCGAAAGAACGATTAGTATTCACAAAGCGGGGCTAATGTGCAGAGCCAGTTCTTTACCTGACCCTTATCCAAAACGATAAGCCTATCATAATCAATGATCGTGCGAAGACGATGGGCAACTAAGGGGGCCAAGTCATTTAGATGATCTCAAGCAATTAAAGGATTCAAACCGCAACGAACCAGTCAATAAGAGCGAATTGGCGAACTCTTCACGGATCGTTGCCTGGATCTTTG
>JASFCX010000296.1:0-14220 GCA_036937015.1 Crucibulum parvulum | reverse complement strand
TTGTTGAAATTATAGAAACTGTTCTAATAATTAGAAAAGAAAAGAAAAACAATAATCAAAATAAGTGATTCATGACAATTACCCCCTCTCTAAGAATCACGTCCTTGTGATTAGACTGTTTCCGTTTCTGCCAATCATCCCATTGTTTGGAGATGTATGTCTCCATAGTCTCTTTGTTCTGATATACAGTCATCAGGCCAATTCCATTGATAGATGATGAGGGCAAGTAAGACAAAGAAGGCAAGGGTTCCAATAATGGCAGTAATGAGTAACATTGTTTTTGTGATGGGGTCAAAGTCAAGGGAGTCCATAGGGTTCTGGGGTTTTGGGGAATTGTTTCAAATGAATGTCAGGGTACAATGAGTAAAGAGTGTGTTTGTAGTCGTGGTGCGGCTGGGTGACTTTTATGGAATTCTTCAACCAATTCAAGGCTATTTTCTAAATTACCAATCAGCTCCCAAGTCCTAGCTTCTTTTGGGTAATTTTTCCAATCAATCAAATATTTCATTACTGGATGACGGTGACATCCTCTTCCCTGATAATCTATTCAGCTGTCAAGAATAGTTTCAACTTCGTACTCAGGTGTTCCATCAATAATATCTGGGGGTGGGGGAGGTTCCTGATTCTGGAAGGTAGATGTTGGTTCCTTGAATGGTGTTAATAAGGATTCATGAAAAACTGGGTGTTTTCATTTCCAATGGACTGGTAACTTTAATTTGTAAGCTGATGACCCAATTTTCTCAAGTATTTCAAATGGTCTGTATCTTTTATCTTCCAATTTCTTAGCTGGTCAATCTGTGTTAATATTGATTCCTTCCAAATAGACTTTATCCCCAGAGTTATATTTTTGTGATGGTTTTGTTGACCTGTCATAGAAGCATTTCATGTTTTCAGCGGCAATTTTAAGCGATGCCTTGGCTTCTTGGCATGTATGTGTCATCATATCAACAAATTCTTGAACTGATTGAGTTTTAACTGTTCCTGAGGGTTCAATTCCTTTCCAAGGGTGTTGTCCTGAATTAAGGAAGAATGGCAAATATCTAGTTGATGTATGAACCTTATCATTATAGGAGAATTCTGCTAGAGACATCCATTCAGACCAGTCGTCTTGTCTATGGTTGACAAAGATTCGTAAATAGAGTTCTACTTCTTGGTTGACTCTTTCTGTCTGTCCATCTGTCTGAGGGTGATATGCCATTGATAAGTTTTGAGTCATCCCTAGAAGTCCAAATAAGTCCTTCATAAATTGAGAAGCAAACTGAGGTCCTCTGTCACTAATCACTCTTTTTGGTAATCCATGGTTTCTGAAGATATGATCTCTGAATTCCTTTGCGACTCCCATTGATGTGATTTCGATTGTTGTGGGTATGAACTTTGCTGCTTTAGTGAATCAGTCTACTATGACAAGAATAGCATTACATCCTAATGACTCTGGGAGGGGTTCGATTAGATCTACTGATATTATTTCCCAGGGTTTGGTTGGAATAGTATTTGATACTAGTGGTGCGGCTGGCAATGTTTGGTTTGCTTTGGTTCTTTGGCAGACTTCACATCCGTCAATATATTTTCTTATGTCAGCTTGTAGTCTGGGCCACCAATAGTTTTATGTGATTAATTCCTGGGTTTTATATCTGTCAGGCACATCAACACTATCTACTCAGAGAAGTGCCAAGGTCAATACACAAACTATCAACTTAAGAGAGAAGAGAGGAAGGGGGAGTAGAGACCTCTAGTATTGGCGGTAAGAAACGACCAGCTAAAGACTACAGAATAAGAACTACAACTACTACTATATATACTAAAAGGCCATGCACATAAGGTGCAACTAAGGCATGTTCAAATAATGAGGGAAACATGTGTAACTAATGTATCTACTGTGCACTGCAGCTGTGTACTGTGACATGTGTTACAAACGTTCATATATACTAAGAATAGACTAAATGAAATAAGTATGACTACTGTGTGTTATCCTCATGTATCAACATGAGCTGGCTTTGTTTGGCTTTGTTGTTGAAATTATAGAAACTGTTCTAATAATTAGAAAAGAAAAGAAAAACAATAATCAAAATAAGCGATTCATGACAATACTGTCCTGGATGTCCTGTCAAAGTGATGTCATGGTGAAGATGAATGATTTCTTCTCAAAGTTTCTTATCTCTTGGTACATAGATACAATGCATCCAGGTGATCGTTCCATCTTCAAGTTCCTTCCAACCGTTTTCCTTGATTGCTAAATTCCTTTCAATGACTTGGTCTCTATTTTTTGATGCTCTTTTGATTTGGTGCATCAGAGATTCATCAATTCCTACAGTATCGTGTTGTCTAAAATATTCTGGTTTAAGCATTATGATATTTTCATTATCATTCACCTCTCTTTCATGACCTGCTTGTCTCGAGAGGAAATCTGCTTTAGCCATTTGTTTTCCAGCTTTATGTTGTAGTGTGAAATGGAATTCTTGCATTTTAGTAACCCATCTTGCTTGTCAACAGTTTAATTTTTGAGGCTTTCTAAAGTATTCAAGATTTTTATGATCTGTCCATATCTCAAATATTTCTGTTGCTCCTAATAGATATTGTCTCCAATTATCTAGAGCCATCATTATTGCTAGCATTTCCTTGTTGTATATCTCATAATTTCTTTCTGTGCTATTTAAAGCATGAGATATATATGCTATGGGTCACCATGTTTCATCAAGTTGTTGTTGAGAAAGGATTCCTCCATTTGCGAAATCTGAAGAATCCACCTCTACACGGTATTTGCCTGTATCATTGGGCATTGCTAATACTGGTGCTGAGGTTATGCGTTTCTTCATTCCTGCGAATACATCATCTTGTTCTTTTGACCATTTCCAAGTATTATTTCCGGTTAATTCAGTTAAAGGTTTTGCTATATGAGCGAATCCTTGTATGAACTGTCTGTAAAAGTTGACAAATCCAAGAAATTGTTGAATGTCTCTTTTGTTCTGAGGCATTGGCCATTCAATTACTCCTTTGATTTTTGCTGGGTCCATTCTAACTTGGTTATGGGAAACAAGAAGACCGAGGTATTCAACTTCTGCTTGTTCAAATGTGCATTTCTCCGGTTTTAAAAAGAGTTTATGATCTTTAAATTTTTGTAGAACTCTTTTTACCATGATTCTGTGTTCTTCAAGCGTAGTTGTGAAGATAAGAACATCATCCATGTAGATAATGACTTTTCCTTCATCTATTTCTGCTTTGAAAATTGTATTCATCATTGTTTGGAAGGTTGCTGGTGAATTGGTTAATCCAAAGAACATGACTAGTGGTTCAAATAATCCTTGGTTGGTTTGGAACGCTGCTTTCCATTCATCTCCATCTTTGATCCTGACATTGTTGAATCCCCATCTGACATCTAATTTTGTGAAGTACCTTGCTTTCCTAAGTTTATCAACAAGTTCTTGGATAAGTGGCAGTGGGTATCTGTTTTTAATTGTGATGTCATTTAATTGTTGATAATCTTGTATTGGTCGGAGGGATCCATCTTTTTTCTTAACAAAGAAGAATGGTGAAGCCATTGGTGACTTTGAGGGTCTAATTCATCCTGATTCGAGGTTTTCTGTGAGGAACTTGTCAAGCTCTTTTTGTTCTGCTAGATTTAAAGGGTAGATTTTACAATCTAAAACCTTGGTGTTTGGAACTAATTCAATTGCATGATCCCATGGTTGTCTTGGTGGCATTTCATCAAAAGATTCTTTGGAAAAGACATCTTTGAATTCATGATAGGATTTCGGTACAGATTGTTCAAATGTTTTTGTCTTTTTTACTTTGGATTGCTCTTCTGCTAGTTTGGATGACTTAGTTTGAAATGTTCGAATTTTTATTTCTTGGTTTAGATCAATGATCAAAAGATGTTCTCCATCTTTGATTTCAGGTTTGCTAATTTCAATAGTATCATTGTCTTCTTCTGGTAGTGGGGTTCAAACTAATGGGGTGCACTCCAGAGGACATCTGGTAAACTCAATCTTTGAGAGTTTCCAATCAATTTCAGGATTATGGAGTTTTAACCATTCATGACCAATAAACATCTGGGCTTTTCCAAGATTAGATACTGCAAAATGAAGTCTCTCTTGGTGATCTTTGATTCAAACATTCATCTCGACATAGTCTGTAATAGATCCTCCGGAGTTGAATGTTCCATCTGCATTGTAAATGTCAGGCACGTCAACACAATCTACTCAGAGAGAGTGCCGAGGTCGATACGCAAACTATCAACTTAGAGAGGAAGAGAGAAAGAGGAGTAGAGACCTATAGTATTGGTGGTAAGAAATGACCAGCTAAAGACTACAGAATAAGAACTATGACTACTGCTATTTATACTAGAAGACCATGCACATAAGGTGCGATTAGAGCATGTTCAAATAGTGAGGGAAACATGTGTAACTAATGTGTCTACTGTGCACTGCGGCTGCGTACTGTGACATGTGTTACAAACGTTCATATATACTAAGAATAGACTAAATGAAATAAGTACGACTACTGTGTGTTATCCTCATGTATCAACATGAGCTGGTTTTGTTTGGCTTTGTTGTTGAAATTATAGAAACTGTTCTAATAATTAGAAAAGAAAAGAAAAACAATAATCAAAATAAGTGATTCATGACATTACCCCCTCTCTAGGAATCACGTCCTCGTGATTAGACTGTCTCTGCTTCTGCCATTTGTCCCACTGTTCTGAGATGTATGTCTCCATCGTATCCTTGTTCCGATACATGGTCATCAGGCCGGGTACATTTGTAGATGATAAGGGTAAGGAGGATGAAGGTGGCAATAAGTCTGATGATTGCAATGATGAGGTAACCTGTGTCGAGGGAGTCCATAGGGTTCCGGGGTTTCGGGTAGTGGTTTCAAAGGAGTGTCGGGGTACTATGAGTAAAGAGCGTGTCTGTAGTTGGGGTGCAGCAGGATGGTTTTTATGGAATTCTTCTACCAATTCAAGGCTGTTCTCTAGGTTACCAATTGGTTCCCAAGTCCTAGCTTCTTTCAGGTAATTCTTCCAATCAACCAGGTACTTCATTACCGGCCAACGGTTGCATCCTCATCCTTGATAATCTATTCGGCTATCAAGAATGATTTTGACTTCGTATTTGGGTGTTCCATCAATAATATCTGGAGGCGGGGGTGGTTCCTGATTCTGGAAAGTAGACGTTGGTTCCTTGAACGGGGTTAACAGGGATTCATGGAAGACCGGATGTTTTTGTTTCCACTGTGTTGGTAATTTTAACTTGTAAGCCGATGATCCGACTTTCTCAAGTATTTCGAATGGACCATATCTTTTATCTTCCAGTTTTTTGGCTGGTCAGTCCATATTGATATTAATTCCTTCTAGGTAAACTTTATCTCCTGTTTTATATTCCCTTGACGGTTTTGTTGATCTATCATAGAAACGTTTCATGTTTTCGGCAGTGATTTTAAGTGATGCTTCAGCTTCTTGGCGCATGCGCGTCATTATGTCAACAAATTCTTGGACTGATTGAGTTTTAACCGTTCCTGAGGGTTCGATTTCTTTCCAGGGGTGTTGTCCTGAATTCAGAAAGAATGGTGAATATCCGGTTGACATGTGTACCTTGTCGTTATAGGAGAATTCGGCTAAAGACATCCATTCAGACCAATCATCTTGTCAATAATTAATGAAGATTCTCAGATAGAGTTCGACTTCTTGATTAACTCTCTCTGTCTGTCCATCTGTCTGAGGGTGATATGCCGTTGACAAGTTCTGGGTCATTCCTAAAAGTCCAAATAAATCCTTCATGAATTGGGAAGCGAATTGAGGTCCCCTATCACTAATCACTCTTTTCAGTAATCCATGATTCCTAAAGATGTGATCTCTGAATTCCCTTGTGACTCCCATTGACGTGATCTCAATTGTTGTGGGAATGAACTTGGCTGCTTTCGTAAACTGATCTACTATAACCAGAATAGCATTTGATCCTAACAACTCTGGAAGAGGTCCGATTAGATCTACAGATATTATTTCCCAGGGTTTTGTTGGGATTGCGTTTGGTGCTAAAGGCGCTGCTGGTGATGTTTGGTTTGCTTTAGTTCTTTGGCAAACTTCACATCCATCAATATATTTTCTTATATCAGCTTGTAGTCTGGGCCACCAATAATTCCGTGTGATCAATTCTTGGGTTCTATATCTTCCTGGGTGTCCTGCTAAGGTGATGTTGTGATGGAGGTGGATGATCTCTTCTCAAAGCTTTTTATCTCTTGGTACATAGATGTGATGCATCCAAGTGATAGTTCCATCTTCAAGTTCTTTCCAACCATTTTCTTTGACTGCTAGATTCCTTTCAATGACTTTGTCTCTATTTTTTGATGCTCTTTTGATTTGAGACATCAGAGATTCGTCAATTCCTACAACATCGTGTTGCCGAAAATATTCTGATTTGAGCATAATGACATTTTCATTGTCATTCACCCCTCTTTCATGACCTGCTTGTCTTGAGAGGAAATCTGCTTTGGCCATTTGTTTTCCGGCTTTATGTTCTAGTGTGAAGTGGAATTCTTGCATTTTGGTGACCCATCTGGCTTGTTGACAATTTAATTTCTGAGGCTTTCTGAAATATTCAAGATTTTTGTGATCTGTCCAAATCTCAAAAATTTCTTTTGCTCCTAGTAGATATTGTCTCCAATTATCTAAAGCCATCATTATTGCCAGCATTTCTTTGTCGTATATCTCATAGTTCCTTTCTGTACTATTTAAAGCATGAGATATGTATGCTATGGGTCACCATGTTCCGTCAAGTTGTTGTTGGGAAAAGATTCCTCCATTCGCAAAATCTGAAGAATCTACTTCTACGCGGTATTTGCCTGTATCATTGGGCATTGCTAATACTGGTGCTGAAGTTATCCATTTCTTCATTCCTTCAAATGCATCATCCTGTTCTTTTGACCATTTCCAAGTATTATTTCCAGTTAACTTGGTTAAGGGTTTTGCTATTTGAGCAAATCCTTGTATAAACCATCTGTAAAAGTTAACAAATCCAAGGAATTGTTGAACGTCTCTTTTGTTCTGAGGTGTTGGCCATTCAACTACTCCTTTGATCTTTGCTGGATCCATCCTGACTTGGTTATGGGAGACAAGAAGACTGAGGTATTCTACTTCCGCTTGTTTGAATGTACATTTCTCCGGTTTTAAAAAGAGTTTATGGTCTTTGAATTTCTGTAAAACTCTTTTTACCATGATTCTATGTTCTTCAAGCGTTGCTGTGAAGATAAGAACATCATCCATGTAGATAATGACTTTCCCTTCATCTATTTCTGTTTTAAAGATTGTGTTCATCATGGTTTGGAAGGTTGCCGGTGAATTGGTTAATCCAAAGAACATCACTAGTGGTTCAAACAATCCTTGATTGGTTTGGAATGCTGCTTTCCATTCGTCTCCTTCTTTGATCCTGACATTGTTAAATCCCCATCTGACATCTAATTTCATGAAGTACCTTGCCTTTCTGAGCTTATTGACTAGTTCTTGGATAAGCGGCAGGGGGTATCTATTTTTAATCATGATGTCATTTAACCGTCAATAATCCTGTATTGGGCAAAGGGATCCGTCTTTTTTCTTAACAAAGAAGAATGGTGAAGCCATTGGCAACTTTGAAGGTCTGATTCGTCCTGATTCGAGGTTCTCCGTGAGGAACTTGTCAAGTTCTCCTTGTTTGGCTAGGTTCAAGGGATAGATTTTACAGTCTAGGACTTTTGCATCTGGAATTAGCTCGATTGCATGATCCCATGGTCATCTCGGTGGCATTTCATCAAAAGATTCTTTCAAAAAGACATCCTTGAACTCATGATAGGATTTCGGCACTGATTGTTCAAACGTCTTTGTCTTTTTTGCTTTGGATTGTTCCTCAGCTATTTTAGACAATTTAGTCTGGAATGCTCTGTTTTCCATTTCACAATTTAGATCAATGATTAGAAGATGCTCTCCATCTTCAATCTCTGGTTTGTTGATCTTAAGGATATTGTCATCATCTTCTGGTAATAGGGTTTTCACCAATGGAGTACATTCCAGGGGACATCTGGTAAACTCAATCTTTGATTGTTTCCAATCAATTTCAGGGTTATGAAGCTTTAACCATTCATGACCGATGAACATCTGGGCCTTTCCAAGATTAGATACTGCAAAATGAAGTCGTTCCTGATGATCTTTGATCCAAACATTCATTTCGACATAGTCTGTAATTGATCCTCCAGAGTTGAACGTTCCATCTGCATTGTAAACCGGAATTGGACGCGGGTATTTGTGCATATTGATTCCATTTTCTTTGGCAAATGTTGCATCGATGCAACTTCCGGTGCAGCCACTGTCGAGTAAGGCAACTAATTTAAACTTTCGTTTGTTATCAATTGTTTGGGCAATTAGTTCTAGATCCATCTGTTGTCCGTTATTTCCTCGAATGTATTTCTTAGGTTGTCTTAGTTTGTTAAGGGCCTCAATTACTTCTTTGTCTGTGAGTTTATTGAGGTCCTCAACTGTTTGGTTGGAGACTTCCTTAGATCATTTTGTATGAACCCACATGTTAAGAATCCCAATTGCCATTTCTGGTTTGTGGATCTTAATCTGTCTGGCGGTCCATTCAGCACTTCCATTCTTAACCATTGTACCGTCAAATTTCCTGGCACTCAATTCATTTTGTTTCTTTAATAAATCATCAAATTTCAAATTTGGAATAACTACATTAGAAGATACAAAAGAGGAATTGTCCATAGTCAGCACATTCGTGCTTATGTCTAACTTTACTGAAAACCTGCTTTGTGTAACTGCTCAGCGATTTTCAGTAATTCGGGCTGTAAATTACTGGTATGGTAGTACTACTGGTGTCTGATGAACTAGCTACTGCCGGTGTGGCCGTGGTGACTACTCGAGTTGCATATTGCCTAGGCTTTCTGGGCTGTTGGCAGTCTTTACTGAGATGTCCTTTCTGTTGGCAATTAAAACATTGTCCGTTTTTTCTCATGGCATCAATGTCCATCGCATTGGGGTCCTTTGCCGGGGGTGTCTGTGTCTGTGTTTTTGGTTGAGTTCCAGTGTTGACCTTTGGTGCCGCAACTTGACTTCCAAAGGTTTTCTGTCTTTTCCGGTTTCTGTTGACGTTCCTAAGTTCCCTGTCTAGTTCAATGGCAAACTCCATATAGTCTGCAATTGTCTTGGGTTTTCTGGCAGTAACGATGGTTGCCAACAAATCTGCGTCTATTCCTTCTTTAAACTTGTAGATCAGGGTTTCATCGTTATATCCTGTGAGTTGTCCAAGCTCCCAGAATTTCTGTACATAGTCCTCGGCATTCCATTTACCCTGGTACAGCTTTTCCAAAGCGTCCTGAGCATCCTGTTGTTCCGAGTAAGATGAAAAATGCATAAGGAAGCTTTCCTTGAACAGTTTCCAGTTACTCATTCTTTCTTTCATCAGGTTGTCACACTGTCCTTGTTCGTCCAGGTACCAATCCCGCATGATTGCCGTGTAACAGTTGCTAACCCAATTGGTAGCTCTGTTTCCTTCTCCTCTGGAGATTAAGCTTAATGCAAAGTTAATCCTCTTGGAGTGTGCCGTTTCTTCTATTTTCATTTGAACGAAATAGACCTCTATTCCTTTCATCCAGTTTGACGCCTGTGCCTTGTCACCATGGTAGCCTTTCGGCTTGTCTGGCTTCAGACGAGGTCCAGCGCATTCATTTCTTAATTCCATTGCATTTGCAACCTTCTCAGTTGCTTCTGTTGACCGTTGTAAAAAGGGGATCCAGCTTTTCAGTAGTGCCAATATGGCTGCTACTAAGTTGTAGATTAATTGGGCAATGGTGGGAGGGTTAACCGGGGGGTATATGGTAGGGGTGAAGGGGAGTGGTTGTTCTGGTGTCGACATCTTAGGCTAACCTTTCAATGAGGTATAACCAAGATTTGGGTCGGGCAAGCTGTTCTTTTCCGGTGTAGATATCTACTGGAAGGTCGTTGGGATTGTAGGAGTCTACAAAGGCTTCGAAGTTGGAGGGTGTAGCGGTGGAGATAGGTGTGTTGTGATGGGTGGGATATGCGAGGGTGTCAAGGTATTCAGGAGTCTGGGGTAGGGTGATGGGGATCTCAGGGGATAGTTCCCTGGGCATGATAATTTGATAGATGGGTTGGTGGTGGGGTTTAGGTGTGTAAGGGAGGATGTGGATGGTGCGGGTTTGGAGGATGCAAGCGGTTTGAGATCTGGTAGTGGGCATACAAATCTGTGCTAAACCGTGAAGTGTAGCTTCTCACTGTTAGCCAACAGTGGACCTTTCAAACGGGATAGTAGGGAGACGCGAATATGGAGACCGCTTTCTTGAGATGCAGAACCAGCGCTTTCTTCTCTTCCAAAAAGCCACTGGCGGATTATACTGTCTCCGAAGATAGAGTATGCTCCCTTGACGATCAACTATAAAGAGACGGGCTCAACGTTTCTCTTTATTGTGTTGTCTGGTCTGACTGACACAACATTCTCTGTTGCAGGCTGAGATGATAACAAAAAGGGATGGGATAGAACAGGGGAGGTGAGTGATGATGAACAGTGAGGGAAAGGGACGTAACGGGGTTTGGGTGGGTTTGAGTATCGAGGTTGGTTGAGGGGAGTCTTTAGCTTTTGTCAGGCATGTCAACACAATCTACTCAGAGAGAGTGCTGAGGTCGATACGCAAACTATCAACTTAGAGAGGAAGAGAGAAAGAGGAGTAGAGACCTATAGTATTGGTGGTAAGAAATGACCAGCTAAAGACTACAGAATAAGAACTACGACTACTGCTATTTATACTAGAAGACCATGCACATAAGGTGCGATTAGAGCATGTTCAAATAATGAGGGAAACATGTGTAACTAATGTGTCTACTGTGCACTGCGGCTGCGTACTGCGACATGTGTTACAAACGTTCATATATACTAAGAATAGACTAAATGAAATAAGTACGACTACTGTGTGTTATCCTCATGTATCAACATGAGCTGGTTTTGTTTGGCTTTGTTGTCAAAATTATAGAAACTGTTCTAATAATTAGAAAAGAAAAGAAAAACAATAATCAAAATAAGCGATTCATGACAGTAAACGGGAATTGGTTGTGGGTATTTATGCGTATTGATTCCATTTTCTTTGATGAATGTTGCGTCGATGCAGCTTCCAGTACAACCACTATTGAGTAGAGCAATTAATTTAAACTTTCGTTTATCATCAATTGTTTGAGCGACTAATTCTAGATCCATCTGTTGTCTATGGTTTCCTCAAATATATTTCTTGGGTTGTTTCAGTTTGTTAAGGGCTTCAATAACTTCCTTGTCTGTGAGTTTGTTAAGGTCTTCAACTGTTTGGTTGGAAACTTCCTTAGATCATTTTTTATGTACCCATATGTCGAGTATTCCAATAGCTGTTTCTGGTTTGTGAATTTTTAGCTGTTTGGCTGTCCATTCAGTACTTCCAGGTGTAACCATTATACCAGTGAATTTCCTTGCACTTAATTCATTCTGTTTCTTCAATAAATCATCAAATTTCAAATTTGGAAGAATTACATTAGAAGATACAAAAGAGGAATTGTCTGTAGTCAGCACATTTGTGCTTATGTCTGACTTAACTGAAAACCCACTTTGCATAATTGCTCAGCGATTTTCAGCAATTTGGGGCTATAAACTACTGGGGGCATGGTACTACTGGTGTCCGTTGATGTACTAGCTACTGGTACGGTGTCTGTGGTGACTACTCGGGTTGTATATTGCCTGGATTTCCGGGGTTGTTGACAATCCTTACTGATATGTCCTTTTTGTCCACAATTAAAACATTGTCCGTTTTTCATCATAGTATCGATATCCATAGCATTGGGATCTTTTGTAGGTGGTGTCATTGTTTGGGTTTTTTGTGTAGTCCAGGTGTTTGGTTTTGGTGTCGCAACTTGACTTCCAAAACTTTTTTGCTTTCGCTGATTCCTGTCTACATTTCTTAGTTCCCAATCAAGTTCATTTGCAAAATCCATATATTCTGCTATGGTTTTTGGTTTCCTGGCAGTAACAATGGTTTGAAGTAGGTCTGCATTAATTCCTTGTTTAAATTTAAAGATCAAGGTTTCTTCATTGTATCTGGTAAGTTGTCCTAACTCCCAGAATTTCTGTGTGTAGTCTTCTGCATTCCATTTTCCTTGGTACAGCTTTTCTAAAGCATCCTGAGCATCTTGTCATTCTGAGTATGATGAAAAATGTAAAAGGAACATTTCCTTGAACATTTTCCAGTCACTCATTTGTTCCTTGTAATAATCGTCTTTCTTTCCTTTATCATCAAGGATCCAGTCTCGCATTATTGCCATATAACAGTTACTGACCCAGTTGCCAGCTCTGTTTCCTTCTCCTCCAGAGATCAAGCTTAGCGCGAAGTGGATCTTCTCAGAGTGTGCCATTTCCTCAATTTTCATTTGAAGAAAATAGATCTCTATTCCCTTCATCCAGTTTGCTGCCTGTGTCTTATCACCATGATAGCCTTTTGGTTTCTCAGGTCATAGACAAGGGCCAGCGAGTTCGTTCTGTGTCATCATTGCTTTTGCAATTTGTTCTGTGGCTTCTGATGATCTCTTTATAAAGGGTATCCAACCTTTCAATAAAGCTAATATCCCTGCAAGTAGATTGTAGAGCAATTCTAGTACTGAGGGTTCATGTCGTTCAATGGGTTCCGTTTCCATGGGAATAGGGGTTTCAGTAGGATCAGACATCTTGGTTTAATTTCTCAATAAGGTATAACCAAGATTCAGGTCATGCAAGAAGTTCTTTTCCAGCATAGATGTCTACTGGGAGATTGTTGGGGTCATAAGAGTTAATGTAGGCTTCGAAATCAGAGGGTATAGTAGTGGATATAGGGGTGTTATGGTGGGTGGGTGTTTCAGGATATTCTGGGGTTTCGAGGTATTGTGGAGTTTGGTAGTGGATGATAGGGATCTCAGGGGATAATTCTCTGGGCGTGATGATTTGGTAGACAGGTTGGCAGCACGGTTTGGGTGTGTAAGGAAGAATATGGATGGTGTGAGAGCGGAGAACTTGTGCAGTTTGGGATCTGGTTGCTGGCATATACTGTGCTAAACCATGAAGTGTAACTTCTCACTGTTGACCAACAGTGGACCTTTCAAACGGAATAGTAGGGAGACATGAAAAGAGACTGCTTTCTTGAGATGCAGAACTAGTGCTTTCTTCTCTTCCAAAAAGCCACTGGCAGATTATACTGTCTCTGAAGATCGAGTATACTCCCTTGACGATCAACTTACAAAGAGACAGGCTCAACGTTTCTCTTTGTTATGTTGTCTGGTCTGACTAACACAATGTTCTCTGGTTCTGGCTAAGATGATAACAAAAAGGGGACAAGGAGGGAAGTGGGGGAAAATGAGTTATGGTGAACAGTGAAGTGAAAGAACGTAGCGATGTTCTGAATGGTTTTGAGTATTGAGGTCAGTGGGAGGTAGTCTTTAGCTTTTGTCAGGCACGTCAACACAATCTATACAAGAGAGTGCCAAGGTTGATACACAATCTACAAACTTATGGAGGTAAGAGGATTGGTGTATAGAGCAGATAGTATTGGCGGTAAGAAACGACCAGCTAAAGACTACAGAACAAGGACTATGACTACTACTATATATACTAAAGGGACGACTCATAAGGAGTTACTAGGAGTCATGGTAAAGGTGAGTCAAGACATATGTATCAGTCATGTATTTAATAAGTATGACTGTGCACTGTGGCTGCATACTGCGACATGTGTTACAAATGTGTGTATACTAAAAATAGATTAAAATGAAATATGTATGACTACTGTGTGTTATCCTCATGTGTTGACATGAGTTGGTTTGTTTGTTCTTGTTGTGGAAATTATAGAAACTATTCTAATAATTAGAAAAGAAAAGGAAAGAATAATCAAAATAAACAGTTCATGACACAGAGTCTGGGAACTGAAAACTGGGAAAGAAGCTATACCAGCTCTAGAAGGACATACCAACTATGTTCAATCTGTAGCCTATTCATCAGATGGCCAGCACATTGTCTCTGGATCTCATGATAGTACAGTTAGGATCTGGAATGCTATAATAACAGGTATGTTAATATACTTCCATCAGATCATAAATTAAATAATTTTTATTCCTTAGAAGATGATGAGGATTGGTTTCTTGAAGTTTGTTAACCTCACTTTCATTGGACATGAATTGATTTTGATTTTATTTTCAGCAAG
>JASFCX010000295.1:0-14223 GCA_036937015.1 Crucibulum parvulum | reverse complement strand
GTTGGAAGCGATGGATTGGAACAAAGATACTGGTCGTATTTGTAATGGCCAGAAGGAAAAAAGTCGTAGAATGGAGGTTGTGATTTTTTCAACTGGTTAAACAGTTTGGGCCAGTAGCAGTGGCTGTGCATATTATTCCTGGGTTCGCCTGACGTCATCCCTCTTAACCGCGAGGACTCGCACCTCGCATCTTGCTCTACTCATCTTTTGCTCTCACTAACGTGAGCACTCCACTGATTCTATTCTTGGTTTCGGTGATACGTTGTGCCCGCAGTTACTCTTTATTTATATTTCAGTCTTATGGCATTCTATGCGGCCCTGCTTCATTGTTTTATCCTTTTGTATAAATCGTTTCAACTGCTCGGGTTATTTCAACAGTTAAAGGTATACTAAAAATTTTAGTTTTACAGCCTCCTGTAGAGTTCCAATTGGATGGTTTCGTGTAGCGAAAATTAAAATCGTAAATGTGTATCTGTGGATGAACAAATCAACTATTGTACTACAAACTCACAATCGGGCGATCGGATTCTCCAATTCTACCTTTCATTGATTTACAAATATATCACCCGTTTTAAATGACAGAATGAACCCTTTGGACGTTTCGCCACTTATCGCATCAAGTACAGGCAAAATACCATGACCTACTTCTGTATGCCGTCCCCTGCTAGTCTAATGTTAGAAACTTGCCACAATCGCGATTCGAGTGGCAGATTCAGCATACCTTTAACTTATTTAGTCTCCACAAACGTGCTTCACGAGTGGGTAAGATATTTATACGATGTGATGTCAGTTTAGTTCACTTAATGTATTGGCCGACTAGCTCAGTTGGTTAGAGCGTCGTGCTAATAACGCGAAGGTCTTGGGTTCGATCCCCACGTTGGCCAATTATTGGATATGTGACTTGTTTTTGTTTTATTTTATGGCCACATCGGTATAGAAACAGATTTATGCTACTCTGATTCAGTCTCCAGAATATTTCGTTGGTGTTTTCGAGCAGATATTTGGGTATGAAGTGGACGATGTCAATTTTATTCTTCTCAGGTTTCGATTGAGCGTATTTTATGATGCCTCTCAGTGTCTGAACCAACTTAACGCGGCTAAATTTATTGAATGGCGAAGGTGACGTCGGGGCCGATGTCGTATAACGAGTTAAGTTCAAGAGTAGCGCCAAAAGCTATAGCGTGTGCCGCTCGAGTCCTCTTAGTCTTCGGACTTCTCGAGATCAGCGAGAAGAGCGTTGTGGAACACGATAATGTAGTTCTCTGATACAATCGTATGCGTGTAGTTTCGAAATTCGGGTTGGAGATCAATTGGCACTTTTCAAATAGTGACAATCATCACGCAGAGCAGGATATTTTATATAATAGAAGTGTGAAGTGTGGTCGAGGACTATAGAAGGTAGAATGCAAGCGAAACTGTTGGAATCGGTCTTGAACAAGATGCATGGGAGGAGGTGGTTTGGGCTGCATTCGCTTTCAGGACGGCCATGACATCTCACAAGTTATTTCTATTTCTTTAGAGCTCCTGCTCGACCTCAATTATATTTTCATGTCCTCTATCTAATTTGTTTTCCGTCGACTGCTGCAAATATCGTATGTACTTTTCTAGGTTAAAGATCCCCAAGTGGCTGTGTTTGGGCGTCAACGCCTTACTTTGGTGAGATCTTGTCGTATTTAGAAATCGATCAGCAACATCCACAAAGCAAAGTATACAAGCGTAGCGCTTGTCAATGACAGGAACTTATTCTTGCGCCATCCTGTTCTTGTTCACCATCGTCCTCTACTACTTCACTCTGACGCGTCAAACTCTTCAATATGTCTTCCTCCTACGATACCGACTCTGACCTGGACAGCTTGCCTCCCAATCCCAACCGCACGGCGCGTCATCTAGATCCGAAGTGTAAAACTTTGCTTATCATGTCTTACGGCCACCGTCGTGGTCCACTTGTTATCACCCCACCGCCGTCTTTGACCATCGATTTGCGGAAACTGCCTAACCCGCCGAAGAATATTAGAGATAACCATACAGGAGACAGTGGCGCGTTGAGAGATTGGTTAGTGAAGGATGAGGAGTTCCAGGCGAAATTGGAGGATACGTACGCGAAGATCCAAGACGTTTTGAAAGAGAAGCGTGTGGATGAGATTGTGAAAGCAGATGAAACTGAGGAAGAAGGAAAACAAGCAAATGAGGAAGAGGATGAAGAAGAAGGCGATCAAGATTCTCAGATTGATGATAGCGATGACGGAGAAAGCGAACAAGATGATGAAGAGGAAGGACGAATTGTTTCTGTTGGCATTCGCTGCGAGCTAGGCAAACATCGTAGCGTCGCCTTTGCGGAGGAGCTTGGGAAGAAGAAGTTTGATGGCTGGGAGATGGTCGTTCAACATCGCGATTTGGGATTGACCTGGAAGGACTCAGCAAGAAGGAAGAATAGAGGACCTGATTAGGGTAATTTGTCAAGTTGGAAGATACCATCTCCTTGTGAGGGGCTTTGTAGATTAATAGCCTGTGTTTTGACTCACACGATCGAAGCTTGTATGTAGTAGCTATTGTACTTCTGTATATTCTATATCCAAACTTCGTGTACTTTGACCAACTTGACAGAAATTGCATTTATCAACTAAGTAGAATAGGAGAAAGAATGATGGTGACTTCGTAAGTATTCAGCTCTCAAAGCGATCTTCTCGATCAATACCAGACTTGTTCTTATGCACAACGGTTAACTTATTCAGGCGTCGTATGAGCCCCAAATGCTAGGATTTCGGTTGGGTTTTGGTTCACTATAATCAGAAACGAGCCTTGGCCGCTCAATCCTGAACGTCAAAAAAGTATAGCTTACACCTGTTTGAGTGTACACTTATTATATATAGTGTGACAGCAAGTGTAGTGCGTTTGAATTCCTTCCAATACAGTATATAAGCACTTGACTTATCGGATAATTGCACTTCCCAAAATAGGATGACGTCCCTGAGGGCCTTAAATAGATTTCTTGGCGCCACGTTTTGAACTCGGAAGATCGCTCGTTCGCTTCCAACTTTGTTGCTGTGCATTCCTCTGTCAAAGCACCGGACCTGACCTTTGTTCTCATTCTCCTATTCTTTTGTTCGTTGCACCATCCTTCGCCTCCAGTCTTATGTAACACCTGAACATACAGAAATTGTCCTTTGGGTGTAGCCTATATCCAAGATGGCAGGCCCCCTGACGATGGACATAGAAACGCCAGGTGAGAACTTACATAAATTTAGCGAAATTGACAACCCCGACACGTTTTATTCCAGGACCTGTCTGTGGGTCGACACTGCGCACATGAGTGCTGCCTTTTGTCCTCCTATTTGAACTTGCTTAAATACTCGCTTTTCAGTCTTTGATCCCACCTTTTCTTTCCTTCCAGGCTCTTTGCCCGCCCGCGCTTTCTTCGTCTCCAATTAAGACGCTATGACTGAGTACGATTACTCTCCCGAGGCTTATGAGCGCTATCTTGCTGGACAGCAGCGCATCGCACGCTGGGCAGAAGATGCAAGTCAGCATCCACCCTCCAATCCGTTCGTTCCTAGTCAAACAGGAGACAGTCGCTCAGGCCGGTCTAGTTCGACGACGCGGCAGGCGTCGTCGCCATCGCCATCCTCGCACGCGAGCTATAGATCTCCGAGTCGGGCTGGTACAATGCCCATGCCCTCGCCAACGTCTCCCTTGTCCTCACCTTCATCGCACCATACCCGATCCTCGCACCGTACACACTCTTCTTCGAGGACTTACACGGCAAGGACCGTAACTCTAGATGCAACATCGCCCACATACGTGCGACCGTCTTCGAATGAGGCGATCATTATACCAACTCCAGGGGGAGGATATATGATCGTGCCCCCGAGGGGTCGGAAGATGCAGGTCATCGTGAGTATATTCCATTTTCATGCCTCTTACTCGCTTGGCCTAGTAGCTAGTCTATTCATCAATCGGATTTCTCCCACCCACATCGTCTTCGGAGTACGAGCTCACAACCCTATCTTTCGCAGAGCCCAACCACACCGGAGCAGTCTAAACTAGAGCAACCCTTTTTCAAACGGATCTTCTCCAGCTTCTCATCTCCTCGGGGAGGTGGGGATAGTCAACGAAGTGAGCATCGCAGCTCCTCCCGGAGGGGCAGCAAGAGTAGGAGCAGGCGAGACAGCTTCTGAAAGATGTTCCTGATTGAGGGGAAAGGATAGTGGACTTAATAACGAACATTACGACCTTTCCGATAATGATATTATGTCATTGTGTGCATGCGTTGTTGGCATGAATAACGGAGTATGCCGTTCGACTACTTTCTACTAACAATAGTCTTTGAGTCAATTTTCCGCTTGCGTTTTACGATCCTTTATATAGTTAATAGACTAATATGCCTTCCCATTTGTTAAGACATTGAGACTAAGGCCGAACAGTGAACGTTCAGAGTCAGAAACGTTGATGTGAAACAATGGCATTGATTTTACGAGAAACCAAGAAAGTAGTCAAAGGAAAGGAAAGGAGAAAACTAAAGATGAAAACTAAAGAACTAATATCTCTTGTGGCGCGTATAGGATATCATAACAATAGTTCACATGTTGAAAGATCCGTAGCGGATGATATTATAAGCTCCAATGACTATTGCTGTGAAGGGGGAAGCGCTTGGTAGATAGGGCACAAGTCGAGCCACTCTTGCTTAATAATCTGTACTTGTGGACCTGTTCTCTGCTGAGCAGGCGACTCTGCAAAAACAACGGCAAGACCTGCTTCGAGATGCCAATCTGGTATATAGAATGGTGAGCCACATCTGACAAGTAGTTGAAGGAGTGTTCGTACCAATATCTAATACGTGAACAGGTATGTACTTCAGCTAATGTTGCTTCAATGGAAACTTGGGACTTACGACAATGTAGGAACCTGTACAAGAGGCTGATCAATAAAGCAAGAACAATACGGAAGCGAGAAAGACTTACCAAGGGCCAGGGTTATCTGCTTTGAAACGAATGATAACAGTTGAACCTGCAACAAAGTGTTCACATTAGAATGTGAAATCAGAAGTGATAACTTACCCTTTACACCAACAACGTCGCGTCGAGGGGGGTTCACGTAGTTTGGAGGTCCTGTACTTGCCTGAACAATATCAAACGCATGTCCGTGGAGGCTATATAATCTAAGCGAATAGATAAATCGGGGTCGGGACATCACTCACTGGAATGGGCTTAAGAACATGATACATTAGTATATTAGCTCAGTTATTGTAAATTCCAAATTCTCACTGAACATGTCCTATAATCATTTGTTAGTGTTTAATGTTACACAAAATTGACTTGACGACGAACCATTTGCGGACCCATGAATATGGAGTTCAACAATTTCGTTGGGAGAAAGGACCAGCGTGTGCTCATGGACGGAGAAATCACTCTCGATGGTGAAGTTGTTGGCGATAATATTTAACAATGAAGGAAGGGTTGGTGGTTCATAGCGAATGTTGTTGACCGTCCACTTAGTATTGTAAAGCGTCAAAATTATTAAAAGAGCTAGTGTATCAAACACGGACCTCGAGCTTGCCAGCGTTTACATCGCGTGTAAACTGAAGGTCGATGACATGATCAGCGGGTTGACTTCCACCAGGGACTCCAGGATTCTCAAGGGGAACCAAAAGATGCTCTTGGAGTAAATTAGATGCGGAGACTTTGGCTTTGGTAGTTGGTTCTGAAGACGAGGCTCCTTGATAGCGCAAAACAGCATAAACATTCTCTGTGTCCACTGTAGGACACGTTAGATTATTATCTGTAGAGCAGTGGATATTTACGTGCAGTTATCGTTGTCACTTGAATGTTGAAGCTCCATGGGAGCACGGATCCAGTAATTGCGAATGGGTTGGTTTGCATTCAGTACTACTGAATAACGTTGCCCGGCATAAACTGCCAGGCCACCTACGGTGAGTGGCCGATGGTTGATACCATCGACCTACATGTAAATGTTATGGTCAACAAGAAAAGGATGACAAAGCAGATATATCACTTACCTCAATGATAGTTAAGCTATGGCTCTCGATGGAAAAGATGAACCCAGAATATGCGGAGATATTAATGACTCGGAAACGATATTTTTTACCAGAAACGACATTAATACGGAGTCGCGGGACAGATGGGCCCCCATCATATCTTCCTATGCCATTTATGACACCCGAATCGGGAATCTATGATTCGAGGATATGTATATTTAATTAAAAGGGTAGGTGCATGACTCACGGGCTCGTGGTTTCCCTGCAAATAAGTCGCTTGAAGACCTGGAGCCGGCTGCACCGTATATAGAGTTAAATGATTGGAATTAAGGCTCGATGACCATAAAGGATACCTGATGATACCAATCAGCCAATGTTATAACAGTATTGGCATTGTCCTCGTCGTAGAGCGACAAATGAGGGTCTGACGGATCTAAATTATCTGCTCAGAATTATCTAGCAGAAATCAGACATTTCATACGTACCATAGACGACCATTGGGCTTAATTCTAGGTTAGTTTTGACCTATTGGTTCAGAAGATACCAGCTTACCCACGAAGTCCATCGACATATTGTGAAGACAGATGGCTGTCACGATTATTCATACTGCAAAATACAGATGAAGCCGCAGACGTACCTATGATACCTTTTAATTGGTGTTGACGAAATCAGCAGAAAAAAAAAATAATTCGAGTCGTTATCATTACCAGAACGTTCCAGCCTGTCCATTGAGAGGAACTATAATAGAGTTAGCATCATTGATAGAGCTAGGAATGAAATACATACTGTCATATGTGTATGAGTGACCGGGCGATATAGGGCATTGATTAGCAAAAGCAGCTGAGAAGTAAGGCGTCTGACTATGAACTGTTACCAAAACGTTCTACCACTTACGACCATCTTCGGAAGCTGTACGGAATTGGAACTATCCCAAAAGATACAGTGAACCACTTGGTCTGTGAGTACTGAGAATAATGTAATACCAGCCCGTGCCAATGAACAGAAGTGCTGCGTCTATAAAGGAGCGTCGTTTAGATAAAAGAAGATACAACAATGAACTTATATTACCTCATACTTGGATCCGTAAGCTGGTCATTGACAATTATATGAAGCGTATCCGTTTTCTGAGCTTGAATCAAAGTTCCAGGGAATGCACCGTTGACGAGAACAGCAGAACGAGTAAACCCATCAGGGGAGATGTTCGAGTTAACCACATTAAACTGATAGTTGACGTCAGCGGCAAGCACAAGACGGCAGAAGAGAGTGAGTAAAGTGAGGTATTGCGTCGATACTGGCAGAAAAGCCATCTTAAGGAATGAAGCACTTGCAGCTGGTCTGCTCTTATGGTATAGTTTTTATACTGCAAAATTCCACATCGAACCAAGGAGTAGATTACGGGGTATTCCAGCCGAATGTTCCATGAAATAAATCGTACCTTTGAAAATATATGCGTAGTGTTAACGTGAGCGACGGAATCGGATAGCGAGAGAAGAAATATAACGCCGTTGTACCTCAAGGCAACATCCTAACTCTTATTCCATCGAGAAAAAATGTCTTGGAGAGCTTGCTTTACCGACTCTTTCGAGCTTTTTCGGTGTTTCAACAGATGTAAGAACTTGACATTGAACCAATCAAGAAAGCGAAGACTTTTTCTGCGAACCTGCCAAGATACAGCTCCTTTGGTCGTAACTCGCCTTTAAACGCGCCACAGATTGAGTGATTGCATCCAACACTACTGTCGATATTTTGTGGAGATATATTTTCCAGAATTCAGAACCTAGGCACCAAGTATTGTGAAATGGACTAATAATCAGTATGCCAAGGGGCTTGTCGTACCGCGTTCCCGAGAGATATATTTTTAGAATTTCAGGCCTCTCTGCTCGATGCCGCTCCAGAGAGTTCCAGGGCGGCAAGAAAGCTGTGAAAGTATGAGCACAAACAGAAAGCAAACTGAATGTGAGTACTTACTGCATATAAAAATTCACCGGTTCATTTATGAGTGTAGACCCAGTTTGAAATATCGGATTAAAAGGTTAGACATGTATGTGGGTCAGAATCCATGACATGAAAAAAGGAAAACGAATTGTGGGGATCACATATGTCTGAAGACAGAGCGTGAAAAGGAAGTAAGACGGAGCCGAAAGGGTAGACTAAAACATCTCATTCCGGAGCTGGCCTTGCGAAAAGTAAGGCACATGGTTTAACAAACTCGGTGGAATCACTGATGCGATGTGCCGGGTCAATAAGTCAGTCCCTTGCAATGGACGAATATACCTACCTACCGTCCGATGGCCTTAACGCTGAGATGACCCAAGGTGTCCATTAGTACGGGATTCCAAAGTTCTGGGGCTTGAGTGTGGGTTTCAGAATAACCTATAGTCAAGTTGTGGTATCAGGGCCAACACTGCAGGTGTTCCATTCTCGTGGAAATGTTATAGGTAAACCAAAGAATTTCCAATACAAACAACGAATTACTCCTCGTGATATTCCAGGAAGTGACGTTATTTCAGGTTCCAGAGAAAATCGTCAACTTCGAACCAGATAATTGCTTACAATAATAAACAGATTGAAAAAGTACCGTATACATGTGTACCTGTCAGGAAAAAATCTCGGCGACAAGTAGAAGAGGTAGGGACCAGCGTAACGGTAAGCAGTGAATGGATGACGCCACAATATAAGATACATCATTCAGGGAGTCTCGTATCGTTCCAAGCGCATGGTAATACGCGTTGAATTTCAGAACTTGGACAAACCATGGAATTTTTGAACGAAAACTATGAGATCTGCACACTCTGAGAAAAGCTTCCATATTCAAAGGACAAAAAAAATAAGTTACACTTGAACCTACTCCATAGAACTCCACGTAGATGCTGATATAGCAACTGTTATACGTAATAAAGAAACTGACAGATGTCACTGTGTCAGTCCTCGAAGTCCAGAAGGGTCGATGATTAAGAGTGCTGTAAGGTTCGTGTCGCCGGGACAGCCGTACGTGCAGAAGTAATGACCATCCGTATGGATTTACATAGAATGGTTTGAAAGATATTCTGTGTTGGGAATGAATTGATCTTCCATAAACTAGATCTGATGGATTTGGATCATTTCAGTCACTCAAGAATATTTAATTTGATTGGAAACTTACATTGGGAATGGCCAGTTCGTGCCAACAGCTTTCCAGGGCAAGTTTGGCTCTGATCGGGTGAGTTGATAGTGATCAAATTAACACAAATTACCTCTCGTTCACAGCACTAAAAGCACGAGAAAGAGCAGAGTAACATCCGTAGAAATAGGTCCTATATTTCCGATATGCTTAGGATAGTTTACTCTTCTGTGTGTCATCGAGAAGTACCCACAGGACACAGTCATTACCGAATGCATTCATCTGTGGGAGAAGCCTAATGAATGAACCACTAAACGCATTAAAACAACCCAAGTAGCACATGTGGAAAGTTCACTTGGAATCAGTACCAAGTTGACGATGATTTCAGCAAAGCAAGCAAGGCTAATAACCATAGTTCAAATCGCACAAGAACCGGAGCAGCAGGTATTAACACCACCATATCTGTCACAGCTAATATAGCACACCTCGGCCAGTTATTAACAGGACCAAGCACAAATGTCTGTTTTGGATCGGGTGGTTGCCTTGATTCCCTTTATTCGAAAACCGCTCAACAACCTGTTCGAAGATAAAATACATAATGGTCAGCTTCATCGGTCATTAGTCATTCGTACACATGTATGGAGGTTTTATGTTTGTGCCAGTGGACACAATTTTATTGCCAGCAGAAAGAGTCATGTAAGTCGAACTCAACCCTAGAACAGACGTAGGCGAGCTGGAGATGTAGAGTCAGACGAAATTCTGGAGAGGCGATGAGTCATGACTCAGGCTATAGGAGAGAGAGCACGTATTGTGGAGTATGGGTCAGGCCGGTCAGGTACAACTTTTCATTATCGCCCAATTATCGCTCTCAGGCTTGATGTAACCTCTTACTCTGAGTCTTTGCCTTTCAATTTTCTCGAGTTCCCCTCTTCCACACTCTTGCGTCATTGCGTCATTGAATATAGAGTCACAAAAACTCTGGAATAGTCACCCCCTAAGTTTCGTTCAACAGAACTGAAGTGTATCATATTAGGCTGGACAGTCTTCCCAATGCTAGTGACCAGTCCCTCTTTCAAACGATGCCGTTACTTTCCTTGCACTCATCAACACAGCAGACGCTAAGTTTCATTATTTGCACCCGTGGCCTGAATATATGACCCCCCACCTCCGCAGGCAAACTGGCGACAAGGAAAGGTCGCTGGGACGGTGACCATAGACGCGGCCTCACTGCTAGTCATTCTGAAGCGTTGGTTGAGAAGGTCAGCCCGACTTTAGATTGTATGGTACTCAATCTCATTCATATGCACTCTTCTGGTGTGATAATTTGAAACAAAATGATATGCACGTATTCCAGAGGGTACTGAGACTGTACCTGCCAGGTAGTGTTCCATCAACTTCTATTGATACAATGATAGTTTCCCAGACTATGAGCTGTTCATCCAGGCTGCTCGGATCATGAACATTGTTGCGTAAATTCCTGTCAATTGTACTGCCCCCTAGATAACATCAACTATAAACTCTCCCACATTCTTGCGAATGAACACTTGAGGATTTGATATAATCTTCGGCTGGAATTCAACTTACATCGACCTGAGGGCATGCGGTCTCGATGGTATAATAAGTGCAAGATTCATTTCATATAATATTCCAATATGAATACGAATAAATTCTACCGGTATTAGGTTGAAATGTTGCCTAGATATTTATCTAAAGAATTATAACTATTCTTAATGGTTTACAATTATTTTCACAACATCTGTCAACTCATTCCCATGCCAAGAGTTCGATAAGTATTTCTGAGCCCTTAATCCTTTCGTTTTAATAGGGGCATATTGAGATGCAGTAGAACATCAAAATGACCCAACGTATCAAAGGTTATTCAACCCCCCTAATAAAAAAGAGGCAGGGAAACTAAAAAGATTCGATGGTGGCAGATACACAGCTCCCTCGTTACGGAGGACATTGCATATCGCGGCAACGATAGAGGTACTTAAACCACGGCCCTATAGCGCCGCGTTTCCAGGGGTGGGCCGTACGTCCGGAATCATGGGCATTAGGTCATCTCGTCACTCTGATCCGAATAGGCAAATGAGTATTGCGCTGAAAATGAAAACGGATATTCGGCAAAGGAATTGGATTTAATTCTATATAGGCAACACTCTGGGGAGACGGTTTGTCGTTTGAAAGATAAAAAATAAGTCTAATCCTGTGAAGCTGGACAGCGATTCCTCATTAATTGGCATATTTCGCCGGAAGTCTAAATTTAAAACAATTGGCGGTCTTGGTTACCATCAAATCCGCATTCATTAAGTAAATGACGAAGGTGCACACCGCTCGAGTTCGAGCGTGTATCAAATCAACTTGTTGAACCTGCGGAATCCGCGATCACCCTGGATCATGCGGCTATCGTTTGAGGTGTTTCATGAACCCTTTCTGATATCGGTAACAATAATAAACAGAACATAACAACGCATGGCGAGTATATAAGTATGGTGGGTGGAAATTATTCTCACTTCAGACAGCTGGACTGACTCGAAGCACACGTGCAGGCACACAGATTTATCAACGTAACCTTCAAACCCCTTACATTCTCATTATCATGAAGCTCTCCTTTTCCTGCCTTACCCTCCTGGCCTTTACTGTCGTTCTCTCCTCAGCGTTTCCCTTAGGAGAACCACAACAGTTCAGAAGAGATGGTCTTGAGAAGCCCATCTATTCTCGGGAACCTGCAATTTCTGAAAGATCCGATATCGAGGACTTGGAGTCTCGTGGGATATTTGGTATTTTCAAGAAAATCGGAGGAAAGATTTTCGGTCACCATCGTACGTTTTAAGACCCTCCTATTCTAAACAAAATATTAATCAAATTCTATCACCAGATAAGAACAATCAGCAGCGAGATCTCTCTGATGAGGATGAGCTCTACATGCGGGGGTTGGTAGGAGATGATGAGGAGTTCTATGAGCGAGGATTGTCAGGTGATGACGATGAACTTTATGAACGTGGGTTGGCAGGAGATGAGGATGAATATGCGCTCTTCTCTCGGGACCCTGAGCCTTCCGATGAGCTCGAATCTCGTGGCATCTTTGGTTTTTTCAAAAAGATTGGAAAGAAAGTCTTCGGCCGTGCGTTTTTTATTTCAATTTGATGGATTTGGATTATGGCGCTAATGTCAAGCTCTTAATAGGTCACAATGATAACCAGCGCCGTGAAGAATTTGAGTACGAGGCTCGTGAACCACAACCAGAATCCGAGAATGACCTCCAATCTCGCGGAATATTCGGTTTCATTAAGAAGATTTTCCACCGTCAATAATCGAGGGTAATAGATACATAATCACATGTTATAGAGCATTACCCAAATCTCTTGTTTACGTTGTTGCGGGTCTGTTCATAATGCATAAGCATGGGTACAAACACCTTTGAAAATCATGTTTTAAGGTAGACGGTTCCGAGTTCTTCGAAGAATGGATTGGAGGGTCTCCGATGATTAAGTAATCATTTTGATTAAATCACTCCTGAAATGGGGAATTGGTGTGTTCGCTTGACAAGATGATGGTAAGAAACAACGGCACGGGCGTTACAATATACATTACAAGTATTATATAGGAAATGAGACTACGACTAAAAGTATGTAAGTAGAGGGTAGAATTTAAATAAGTAAACATATTCTGCAGGCATGAATCTGATGGATGTGGCGAACGGGAGGTGGACGGTAGTGACTGACCGTCACAGGAATGAACTCGATGCGCCTGTCTAAAAATAGAATCGATCAAATAAAATTGATTAGTGTTCTATTTCTGCAATATATCAATGGTTGCCATTTGATCCTTTCAAGAGCGGTAGACATGTTGACCTGATCTGTGTAGTGAATCAATCAATACCATCAGACATGGAGTTGTGCGATTATTGATAGTCCCATCAATTCGATGTGGCAGTATCATGGCATAACCCGTTGCTCATCCTTTGTTAATATCATTTCTCAGTGATGCCGGTGTTGATTGATATTATCTATCCAGCTTTTCACAGCGAAGTTGGGCGAGTACGATGATATTCGTTTAGGAAAGGCTTCACCAGTGCTTTACTAATGGCGGCAAGCGGATTCTGACGTCGGCAGATCCAGGACTATGTACCATAACTCAGAATTGCTGCACAGCACGGTCCCGCCGATGAGCCATTTCTAAATTTAATAGGCCTGTTGTCGATTGGCAATCGTTGACCTCGAAACGGTTACTGTGGTGGCGGAAACAAAAATGATGAACAACTCTGGAGACTATGTAACTCCGAAACAGGTCGCACATAATCATAATCTTAATTTAGCCTTGCTCGTAGCATATTTAAAGCGAGGGATATGCACTAGATTTCTCCAGACAGCTGGACTGACTCTAACCCACCGCGCAGGCGCCCATCTACTACACAACACTTCCCATAACACTTCACTCAAATCGTTTCATCATGAAATTCACATCCTCTTACGTTGCCATCCTTTTGCTCTCTGTAACTCTCAGCTCAGCTATTCCCCTTGGACAACCCTCGTATGACCAACGCGATCTTAGTGAAGATGCTGATTTATACGCACGCGAGCCGGGCTTGTTCGGAGCAATTGCAAAGATCGGCGGGAAGATCGGCGGGAAGATATTCCATCACAAGCGTAAGGAATACTTTGTTATTTCCAAGTATAATGCTGATACCTACATTTATGCAGATCATTCTAATCAACAGCAGAATCAACGTCGCGAGCCCATGATAGATGCCGACGAACTCGAAGCCAGGGGTTTGTCTGATGAAGAGCTTGAAGCCCGAGGACTCTTTGGAATTGCTGCTAAAATCGGCGGAAAGATTCTTCACCATGGAGGTAAACGTACGTCGTCTTGTTTATTTGCAGATGAAGATATTATCAGAACGCTTACGATCAATGAACATAGATGCTGCATCCGCTGCTATGAACCAAAATCAGCGCCGTGAGATCATGATAGACGCAGAAGAACTTGAAGCCAGGGAGTTGTCTGATGAAGAGCTTGAAGCCCGAGGCCTATTCGGAATTGCTGCCAAAATAGGTGGAAAGATTCTTCACCATGGAGGAAAACGTACGTCATCTTGTTCATTTACAGACGAAGATATTATCAGAACGCT
>JASFCX010000294.1:0-14248 GCA_036937015.1 Crucibulum parvulum | reverse complement strand
CATCCTTTCCATCTATTAACGACCAATATAGGTGACAAATCACATTCCTGAGGATTGTACTCATCTCAGGTAGCGGCGCTGCAAGTTTGTGAGTATTTTTATTTTGTTCTTGCTTATCTAGCACTGTTCTAATCCTTAATTTACCATCTTCCTTGGGTGGTTTTGCCAGGATTAGCATTGGAGATGCTGATGGTCCAGTGGCTACTCTCCATCTTCCAGATTTCAGGTAAGAGTCACATTTCTCGCACCATAGTGGTCTCAATGCCTCAGGGCATTTAGATGGTCAAAATTTATAGATTTTGTGTTCATCTATGAGAGGTATTGTATGATTTACAGCTCTAAATGGTGGTAGCGCCGTCTTTGATGTATCTTGACATAGGTCCATCGCCTCTTCACGTAACATTGCTCGAATATGCTCCAAATCGTCTTCAAGAATATCAGTTGCTGCGGAAGTGATCATAGCAACTTCTTCACCTTTCAGTTCAAGTGGAATTGAAGATCCAACAGCTACTCGTGTCAGATTCATTCCAAGTATGATTTTATGTTGGAATGTGAACAGGGTTCCAAGTATCATATCGTAGCTATCTAAATTTGCTACATCAAACCAATGCTGACAATTTATTTCTTGATATTTAAATTGTAGGTTTGTTGTTACGTTGATTTTCGAATGTGATCCATGTACGGCAAGTTGCAGAGTGAGTGGTTTAGCCAAAACTTCTGTTTTCAGTGCAAGTTGATCAACTAGAGTTGTAGATACAAAATCAGCCATAGATCCTGTATCTAGAAGTGCTTTCACAGGATGATTATTCACTAAGACTGTTATTACAATTGGTTTGGGTAAACGACAATTGAAATCATGAGGTTTCATTGCATTGCGTTCAACTGCATCGACAATGTGAGTTTCACTGCTCTCTGCACTTTTGTCTTTTGATTTCTTCATTTTATATTTTGTAGGCTTTGCAGCATTCAAATGAAGCAGTATTGCTTTGCGTTGCCACTTAGTTTGAGGAGGATTAAACTCATCTGAGTTGACCTTTCGGTAAGTATCATACTTCTTCCACTCTCGATCAAGAATGCCTTCAATATTGAAATTCTTAGCTCAAATTTCCCTATGGCTTAGTATAAATTGCGTATCTGTACCCAGTAAGGTGAGTAAATATCCTAAGATATGGGGTTCTACGCTGACTTGTTTTTCATCAGTTATATCAGCCCATGGACTATAGTCCATTTCAATGGCAAATCGGATGCGAAGCCATTCTAATGCGGGGTATGTATTATCTAGTTCTTCCATCAACCTAAATCCTGTTGATTTTGGAATATCATTTATGGGAGTACTCAATAAATCTTCGATGCTAAAATCAGGATCATCTAGCTGATCTACATCAATTAGGTATGTTCCGTGACCGTGAAACCACTCTGTCACTTCATATCGAGTACCTAAACATATTACCGTAAAGCATGGCTCTGTTTCATTTTCTATTGCGTCCTCTGTTCCATAATAGTTTTGGAACAAGGTAAGTATATATTCCTTAATGTCATCTGGATGGGCTCTTGACCATATGCCCTCTGCTTTAGCTTCCAAATCTAAATTAATTCTTATAGAAGCAACTTGTAAGTTTACTTCTCAAGCTGCTTTTGCTTTTATTTCAACATTTGCGAGTTTAATTGAGTTTGCGTTTAATTTTAGATTGGGTGCCTTAGCTTGGTGACGAGATGGGCAGTTGCGACTCTCATGTCCTATTTCTTTGCATGAGTAACAACGGCCTTCAGCCCTCAAACAGTCTCGTTCTTCTTTGCTTAATTTATAGGTGCGTTCAGATTGTTTATTATGATCATTCGCTCCCTTATTTCTGTTTATGCCATTTGAACGATTATTGGACTTATTATTCATCTTCTGTTGCTGATTAGAGCTTCCAGCATTACCGTTTGGTACATATTGCCTCTGATCTTCATTACAAGATTGGAAACGACCCCAAGTTCTACCTGGAACTTTGCCAGCAAATTGGCGCTCCTCGCAATGGAGAGCTTCGCAAGCATCTTCATGTCACGTTGCGTATTTAACAAGCTTGTCCAAGGTATGTTTTTCTGGATCCATTCCCTTCTCTATTAAGTGGATTCGAATGTATTGATGTATGCCCTTCCAGAAGATTTGCATCATCTGACAGTGGGTGATATCTGGGAAGTGTACGGATAATGATTCCAAATCACATACGTAGTCTCGCACGTTACTTCTTCCTTGTACTGCATTCATTAACTTTTCATGCAGTTGGAACTTAAAATGAGAGGAGAAGCAATAATTAAACAACACTTCATAAAGGGTACCTACAGTCCATCCAGAAAGGCGAGTGGCTATGTGTTTCATAAAGAAACGGCTTGCTTTGCCCTTCATAAAATTAACCATAATCTTTAGCAATGATTTACTGCCTAATCCATGCCACTCAGCCCAAGTATCGAGTTCGTATGTCCAGTGGTCAAAAGTGTCTAGATCGGGAGTGCTGTCCCATACAAATGGTGTCTTGATTTTAACTCCAGTGAGTGCCTTCTTCTCCTTCTTCCGATCTTTCTTATATTTTCAATCCTTATCCCGTTTCGAGCTAGACTTCTTCTTTCCGCACTTAGAGGAAGCTGATGCATCGGATTCGGAGGATGAAGAAGAGTCAGACGGTGGTGACAAATTACCGCCTCCTGATTCATCGCTGTCTGAAGATTCATTACTGCTACTGCTTGACAATGTGTCTGATGGAGGACCTCCCCCTTGACCTCTAGGTGTGTTACTCCTAGCTCTAAAATATCCTCCACCCGGGATCTCTGATCGTTCTCTTATAAAATCAGTTGTAGTGAATCGAGTCCAGGGCAGCTGTCTATCAGCTCAATCCTTCTTGCTTGCCCGTTTGTGTTCGTCTTTATCCTTGAATTCCTTATAGCATTTACCCTTTTCTTTAGGATCAACATTTTTGCCTTTGTCTTTAGGCTTTGTTTCAAGATCAGGTTTGAGTTCTTCCTCCTTAATCTTAGGACTCTCAGGCTTAGTAGGTTTCTCATCATTACCAGATTTATCTCACTCTCGGGAATAAACCAAGGGTGAAAATATTTAGGTGAGATATTTATTCCCTTTATAGTTGACTTAACTATTCTACCAACGTTCCTGGGTACTATAAACTCGCCCTCCGCTTCGACCTTTGATTCAAAATGGGTCTCAGAGGCCAACTGAGCGAGGACTTCGTCCTCCTCAAGCGTGTTGAGTGATATTGTATCAGGTACGTTTAACGCATCACTCGTTAGCTTTACATTAGAGCTAGAATCTAAATCAACAGAGTGTCCTGCCACCTTGCAGCGAGGATCCTCGACGTTGGCTCGAGTCATGGTACGTGACCTACGCATTACTCAAGTTCCTAGATCGTTACTCAATTCGTTCTCATCCAAGGCACCCCACTTTAAAGCAAGGTCAAGCTCCTTGGTTGATGAGCAAAGAGTAGGAGAAATTGGATGGTAGAAGAAGTTCCCGCGATCCGGCCGACTTTGTATAGTTCGGTCAACATTGCCTTTGTTCCCCGAGTCGGTGTCTTCGACTACAACATCAAAAGCCACACCAATCACTCCAGTCTTGTCCACTGACGAAGGTTCATCACGGCTGGAGAGCTGGGCATGTAATATACTAGTATTGGCCATCTGAAAATAAAACACAAGTTAGCTAACAAAGATTTTTAAGAAAAACTCACCTGGGTGATCAGTCCGAATGTTCAGAGAAAAAGAGATAGAAAAAACACATAAAAGAATGTGAGTTCGCCGAGTTTCCAAGGGTTGAGAATAGCCGGAGGTTAGCGAAACACTGAGAGAATCTCGTTGAGAACTTAAGAGTGCGTGAAATACATGTCAAAGGTCTCAGTTTGAGAAAGCTGACTATCTACGTACATATACCTGTCCTTAAATACGAATACTAGCTATCTAAGTGAGTCATGAGTAAGTAAGCGAGAGGTACCGTAAATGAGTCGAGATGAAAGATAAACCAAAAGAAGAATCTACGGTGAGTAGATTATGAGAAGATAAAAGAAACGAGAAGAGAAATAAGTCAGAATGACTCAGGAAGAATCAGAAAGAGTCATCATCGCATGCCGTCAAGGTCATGCAATGGAATTCGTTGACGAGGCGGGAGGTAGTTGATTAAGGACAGTACCAACGTGACAAGATATGCAAAATGTCACGCATACCTTACATTTATAGTGAGCTCAATTTTCACTGTGACCACAGCTTTCATTGCATGTTTCACTGACCACATCATAAAGAGCATAGACACCAGAGAGTCTGATTCATCACTCAGGTCAAGGGCTAGATGTAGTGAGGGCATGTATTTTCATTCTCTCAAGAGAGCAAGTGGCATAATGGCACTAGGGACCAGCAGGAGTCCATCATCTTCAGACTCACTTGTTGAAATGATGATCACATGATTGTCATTTATAGACATGAGTTATCTTATGACTCACAATCATTTTATGATATTCCATACACTTTTCTATGATATCATCTATGATTCACTATGACTCATATGCTACAATATGTACAAACAATATGGTCTGTGTGCACTTTAGCAGTATAAATACAAGTAGATAGTACCTCATTAATATAAGTTAGATTTACATCTTACTTTGTAGTTAAGTCACTTACAAGCCTCTACTTGTGCCCATCATAAGTGACTGTGATCACATGTTCCACATGGTCACAGACCCTCCTGCTGGTTGACCTCACCTTGTCAGATTAGGATGGAAATTAGACACAAAATTATACATATGTACAGTGTATATACATAATAGTATATATATGCCATTATAATTGTGTGTGACTACCTTGGCAGCCAGAATTATGGAGTACAAGAGCTGATACCCAATGTCACATAGCTTATATAATTGCAGTCACTTATGATGGGCATGAGTACTAACCCAACACCCTTTAGGTGAGTTATAGTTAGTTATAATGTAGCCTATGCCACTGTGCACCTATGCACTTTCAATATCACTGAGCTCAACTGCAGTACTTTGTCTTGCAGTGGCTGTATTTCAAAGTGTTACTGGAGTATGCTGTCACAGACTGGGAGTACTGAGCTAGTATGTCATGGCCTGCTTGTTTTTTGATGGAGTTCCTGCCAATGGTGCTGAGGCCACTGTCTTAAGAGGCAATTGGAAAGACCTGCTCAGCCATGCCATAAACACATCAAGATACAGCCACTTTGAAGCATTATCAGCCATGTAGTAATTCATTGCAGCAAGTGTTGATGGTACTGTCTGGGGGCAGTAGTCCTGAAATGAGTATAAATGGTAACTATTTGTAAATTGTGCTGTGCACCTCTGTTATGAAAGCATTGAACTTGTTGACACCAACTGCTTTGATGGTCTTTTCAATGTCTTCAGCATCAGGTTTGTCCATAATTGAAAAACTATGGTGGTAGTGGATATGTGAAATATGACTCAAAGTTAGTGGCTGGTGGCAGCTTTGCCTGCTGAGTTATTATCCACCAAACTGGGAAAGAAGCATGCATCAGGCATTGGGCAATTACCCCTGTATGTTATGCATGGTGTACTTGAAGGATAGGGTATATATCTCAGTGGAACTCATGCAACTCTGTGGATGGAACTTGATGAGATATAGTGGAACTTGACATGACATGATGGAACTGATGCAAAGTAGTGGAACTCATGTGCCTTGAATGAAACTCAACAACTTCCATTCCTAACAAACCCACTTCCACTCCCACTACTTCTGTATAGACTCCAGTATTTTCAAGCATCATTGTGTTGGATTTGATGGCAAGCACCTACACTTGACATCTGAGCCTAATTTAATGCTTTTGGGATTCAGTTCAATAATGACAGCAAGATAGAGCCACTGACCACTTGATCAACAGGATGTGTGTCTCAAAATTCAAATCAAAGTATGAGAATTATGGTGACAAGTATATGGGGTCAAGATGGAATCCAGGTTTTACAAAACTGAGTCAATGTGACTCCTATTTAAATAAATAAACAAGCTGCTTGTAAGTAGGTAAGCAACCAAGATCTCAAGTATATTATGATATTGCTACATTTCACATTGTGGTCAATATCTCTCAATAGTAATATACATCAACTTTGACATTCAGTGATATCCAACTGTGACCACTAATGCCAGGAAGTCTGTCCTGAGCCATCCTCTCATATTTTTCCTTCATACCAGTGTTGTGCTGTCTGTGAAAACCATCTAGAAACATCTTCACATTGACCTGGCAGAGCATAGGAAATTTTCATCTGGTAAGAGCAGCATCCAAGATAGTTCAGCCACCAACATTCTCTATCAATCCAACACCTCCTCTTCCTCTTCCTGGAGATATGAGATGGAAGTTTATATCTTCAATAGAATTGGAAGGAGGTGCAGTTTTCAAGACTTCCAGTATGCTTGTTACTGAGTATACTAATAACTCTAAATCTCCACCAATATCTTGTGGAAGAGAAACCAATTTCAATGCCTGTGGAATGCTAAGATTGATGGGGCCAGGTAATTGTGGAGGACCTAAAACATCAGACTAGAATTAGATAAAGGTATGGGTTGGAAAACAATGGTACATATGTGCTGCAGCTCCAGGTCCATCTGCTTTGATTATAAAATGTAACAATGAGTGGCTGCAGCCATGAACCAATTCCATGGCTATGTTGATGCCCCTTTCCACGCATGTTGTAACATGGAGGCTCTCAAGCTCTGAAAAGCAGTCCTTGCCAGAGACTGATGTATGTTGTTTTAGCTGGTGAACCAATTGATAACTGCCTAGTTTGCCACCAAAATGAAATGACTGAAACTGGGTGAAATGGGACTAATATTTAAGGATGATTTGGATGCTGGAGACTCAGGCTCTGCCTTGTCTAATTCACAGCCATGTATGGACAAGTGCTTTAGGTGTGGGTATTGAGTTAGCAATGAGATTGGCATTCCCTAGATACAATCAAGTCATAATGATGAAAGGTGATTGGCACAGATAAGATTTGTTAAAAAAGACGTTAATGGCTCAGTAAGCTCATCATCCCAGGATAATGCCTACATATCAAATATTTTGGAAAAAGAAAAAGCCTGTAACATTTGAAGACAATATATAAGAGCTGGTATCATCTTTTCTTTGAGAATCCATGATCTACAGAGGCCAGGGAAGTAATTGATAATACTGGGCTCACAGATCAAATGTGCTATGCTAGGATTGTTTTTCACTACATCAAAGAGTTGTCTAAACATTTGTGGCCCTCTGGGTCTGCCCCACCCATTGTCAAGCACTTTGAAGTTAACCTTGTGGAAAAGATGCTTTCATGATGAAATCAACAAGGAGTGGCAGATGAGGGAGCAAGCCAAAAGAGTTTCACATGCTTTATCTTGCAGAAGACTAGAGTCAACTTTGTTGACAATTAAGATGAGAGTGTCTAGAGGGATTGAAACGGAAGTGTCCATGTGGTGGCCTGAGTAGTGTCAAACTTTTCCTCTATAGACTTATAGTAGAGGTTGGGCTGTCATCTACCAGGTGGAAAATAGCAAGGTGATATATGGGGGTGAAGCAACATGTGCATTACACATGTCAGTGATGTGGAGGTTCCAGTACTCATGTGTGTTCTTTTCTTGTCTTTCCTGTCTCCAATGGATTCAGCCCTCAAGCAAGTATGCACTACTTACTTGAGCATAACAATGATATAATTTATTTTACCTCTTTATACTGATGTTCTTTGCAAAAGGACCCTATATAGCAATGTTGTCCTAGGCACTGGCTAGTAGGTAGGAATATAATATAAAATCCCTAGAATAACCTGTATACCTAGAATGAAAGAATAAAATGCAAGGTGGCCTCACTTTGGTCCTAACAACCTGAGGATAAAATTGCTAAGAGATCAACAAAGTATTGAGAGAAATGGATGGAAAATGGCATGATGGAAACCGGAGAACAAAAACTGAGGAGCAGGCTGACGGGTAGACGGACGGAGGAGATGATGGGTGCACAATGGGCATGACAGAGATGACAGAGACAGAGGAGGACTGCTAGGAGAAATGCTAAAATAGCTGCCCAATTGCAGCTAAGATAGCTCGATAATAAGAGCTCGGAAAATTATGAAACAAAATAGCTTAGAAATACTGGAAGGAGCCCTAGACGATGCAAAAAGACCGAAGTCGTTTCGTTTTGTCGTCGTCGAAAGCGTTGTGATTTAGTGAGGAGTATGAGTTGCTGGGCACCTGAGATCCAAGAACTCAAATATATTTCATAAAATCAAAGTAGGAGACCGCAGAGTGTAGCGATTGAGTACAGAGGATGAGGAGGGGAGAGAGGATTCTGAACTAATGAACTACAAAGAAAAACTACAGTCTTTAATTATGTAGAAAGGTCCTTGCTACTAAGAAGTAAAGTAGAAGTAAAATGTACAAAAATTGAAGTAAAATGGAAATCAAAGCAGCTGTAGGCACCAGACTCGCTCATGGGACTCAATTCATGTGGATGAAACTACTCCTATGTTGAATAAATACTTAGATTGTCTAAAAAATGAGAAAATGCGAGTATGTTTGGCAGATAAAATCAGTTACTCTGTATTGATATAATAGTAACTACCCACAATAAACTGAGTTGTATATTCCTATAAGTTCCACATATGTGGACACAAAAAGGTTCAACACACAAATTGTTTACTACTAGTTCTATAAGGCTAGCATGCATACCTGTACACTTTAAAATTAATTATACTATTATTTACACAGAGTTGCAAAATTTTGATGTCTCACTTATAACTTCACCAAACTCAGTCAATTTCACTAAATTTTACCTGCTGGCTGGCCATATGATTAGACCTTTCTGCTAGTATTATTTTATTTTATTTCTAAGTCCCTCCCAGTAGTTCAATCACAAAAAGGGCAAAAATGTCATATAGTCAGTCACATAGTTGATTTAATACAAAGTGTCAAGTGCCACTGCAGAATTCAAAACAGAATTTTCCACTGTTTTGTAAAAGTGGTGGATTTTGAATTTCTGGCTCTACTTAAGCCTCAGCTATCCCTCCTCATCCTCATTATTTAGTATCAAATGTTTGTTTTTGTCTTCCATTTATTGTAAATTTAAACAGTTTAGTAATAGTCATTTGCTGATTTTGGATTTCCCCCCCAAAATGCAATTATATGATTAAATAAGCCAGTAAGAAAGTAATTACTTCAAAAATACCAGTTTTTGTAGCAATTAACCAGTTCCTAAGGCATTTTCAATAAAATATAAATTGTAGTTATGTATCTCACATATAGATACATCATCCCTGAAAATTTGAGAATAATTGATCAAGTGCTTGATTTTATAAAAAGTTTGCAAAATTTACATATTCTTTTAATAATTAATTTAATTATAATTAGCTCGGACCACTTGGACTTCCAAGTAGTCCAAGCTTTTACTTGGATTTAGCTCAGACCAACTCAGATTTTTGAACTTTTAGCTTGGAATTAGCTCAGACTGTCCAAGTAAGTCCAAGGACCTGCTTGGACCTGCTTGGAGTCTGATTGGAATCCAGTTGGAACAGGTAGGGGAGTGTAAAGACTTCCTATATAGACACACATCAACCCAGAACATTTGAAGGTGGTGGTGATGGTGGTGGGTGGGATGTGCATACATTGAAGGTGGTGGTGGTGGTGAGTGGGATGTGTGCATGTCAAAGGTGATGGTGGTAGTGAATTGGGTGTGTGCATGTCAAAGGTAGTGGTGGTGGTGGCATGTGCTTGCATTGAATGATAGGTAGGTGTGCCACACCCATGTCAAAGGAGGTGGTGGCAGTGGGAGGGCCTCCTTGGCCTCTCCTGCTCTCCTCTCCTACCTCCCCTCCTCCTCTACCTTTCCTCCTCCTCCTCCTCCTCCTTCTCCTCCTCCTCCTCCTCTTCCCTGGCCTCTCCTACCTCTCTTCCTCCTCTACCTCTCATCCTCAGCCTCTCCTTGTCATCTTCTCCTCATCACTCTCTCTTCCTCAGCCTCTCCTCCTCAATCTCTCCTCCCCATCCTCCTTCTCCTCTTCTTCTCTTGTCTTGGTCTTTGTCCTCACCACTATCAGTTGTATTGCTTGCTGGATGTCATTATGGGTGGGGGTTCTGGTGGAAGAACACACTGGCCTACATCTCTATTGGAGAGGAGGGGCACACAGTGGCAATAGTGGTGGCAGATGGAGAGTGGTAGGTGAAGAGGGGTAGGGGCAGGGAAGGGAGTGATAAATGAGAATCTTAGCAATGGTTATTTGGTGCCCAAGTCCAACCATCTGGCTATTGCTGAAGACACTTGTGATTGGCTAGGGAAATTGGGGCTGCTTGGCCAGCATTCCATTGCCAAAGAACAGAATGTACTCTCTACTTCATGGACTTTAGATATCAAATTATTATGTATTGGGATATGTTTATATGTAATAATAATGTTCTCCAAAGTGCTAATTAAAATTATAGAAATTTCTATACATGAATTTGTAAATTCTCCTGTGAAAGACTGGTTCAAATTGAGCATTCAACCTTTTATGTAGCTTAGAAACACTCCATAAATACTTACAATATTTCAGGATACTTTACAGGGATGTGAGAGATATCCTGCAAAAGATTTTCATTTATTCATAGGTGCATATGCTAGATATGTGCACAGATGCTGTTATGAACATATGTAAAGTCATGAATCAATGTGCATACTGTCCTCTGATTGAGCCTCTTTTGAGCCATTTGGGAGTGTAATTCTTTCCACATCAACTTTTATATTATATTGAGTATCTGAAACTCTTTGTATTATCTTACTGAAGTACTCTATGATTCTTTTATGGATTTCTTAGTCACAAAATGTCAGAATAATCATGATATAGTAAGAAATTTGTGATTTTTGAGATCATGTCCCTTCAGCTTCTGAGTACCTTACATCAAAAGGAAATAATTAGGTGATAATGTAGGTGTTGAAATATATTTAACACACTAAAATATGGTAGAGATATTGTAAATTTACTGTACTATATCTCTGCATGTAGTGTTATATACTGTATCTTTCTGTCTGACACTGCAGATAGTTATAATACTTTATAAAGAAAGTCCTGAATGGATATAATACTAAAAATATTTGATTTAAGTATCAAAAGTGCATCTATTACTATGTACATCAGCACAATCACAACTTCTTGCTCCTTAAACTACATTTGCAATGCTTACAGCATACTGATTTCATTATATAGGTCATTTTTCAAGGCATTAATTAAAAAGAGCATCCTAATAATCTAAATTATATTTATGCACCACATTATATGAAGTATTACACCAGTGCAACTCACTTAAATGTAAGGGGCAGGATAAAGGCAGGTACCCAACATTGCACCCAACTACCATATTTAGACATTTTGATCAATATGACATAACTCAGGAGTTACCAGACATAGTGTACTTGATTGACATGCTGCAAACTGGAGCTTGCTGGACACAATCATGATGTATTGAGCTCCATTGATTGATATCCCTTATCTGATATGATGGCTCAAATTAAACTTCAGAGGTCACCAGTTGCATCTCATGGCACAAAAGGCCATCACCTCACAATGCTATTGATAAATAGATGTCAACAAACCACAAAAGACTCATGATTGGGACAGTATTTTGTGATTTACAGGTGCAGTTCTAATCTAATTTTAATGCAACAAAGAAAATCATGTTTCTATTAATAGTCTCTATCACTTGAATATTTTTTTGGCTTATGCTGTTAAAGATGCTGATGAAGATTGTATGATGCTACAGCAGCTTTAGGTAAATAGCAGTAAACACACCTTACTACTTCTATTTGATCTTATTTCAATTTTATTGAAGTTGTTAAGTGCAGATATTTGTATATGTTTGTATTTTTTTTCTAAATATCTCAGATCATAGAGACTGTTAACAGAAATATGTTTGTTGTATAAAAAATGGATAAGAATTACACTGGCAATTCACAAAATACTGTCAAAATCATGAGTCTTTTGGATAAAATAAAGCTTCTGGTAAATGAAAGTAAATACTTACTATCTATGATGCTGTTGGTAAACAAAGTTCAATAAAGTCCAAAATCAATTGAATTCACATATAAAGCATATCATGGTGTAAACACCAATGACAAATGGATGCCAATGTTTGCATTCAACTGGCCCTTTCTCTTCATGGTGTCATGGATAAACAGATGTCAGCAAATTATAAAAAAACACATGATTAGGATAACATTTTGTGATTTATGGGTGCAATTCTTAACTAATTTTAATACAGCCAACAACATCATGATTCAATTAATACTTTCTACAATTTGAGATATTCTTTTAGTCACTCATGTTGACATAGATGCTGACAAGGAGTGTATTACACTTATGGAGACTTCTGGCAAATGAATATAAATAAATATAGCTGTCCATGATGATAATGGTAAAACATGCTAATAAAGTTTGAAAGATTTGCAATTAGGAATACTACTTATTGCTTCCTAACTTAAACTCAATGAACATTTGATATGTTCAGCCTGTGTTGGTGTTAAACATTACCACTTTAATGATTGCAAAAAGCCTATTGACTATATTAATACTTCTATAGTGACCATGATTAACTATTCAATTTTAATAATTCCTTAATGATTATAACTGGCCTGTTATCTAGTCAATTTTAATACTTCTATAATGACTATGACCAGTCTATTATCTAATCAAATTTAATGCTTCTCTAGTGACCATAACTGACCTATTGTCTAATCAGTTTTAATACTTCCATAGTTACTATTGTTTGTCTACTGTAATGGGGTTTTCCTTATATATAATTATTTACATAGCCTATTCTTGGACTTCTATACATTTGTTTATATTCAGTGATGCCCTCTATTGCTTGCTATGTTCTTGTCACTCTGCAAATACACTGCAGGCTGCCATTAGTACTGGGCATACTTGCACTGTACAAATTGAGTCATTGAAGTGTCCAAAAAATTCATCTGTTAGCTGTATCATAGATATAGAGAAGATAAAGAGTGAGAGGACCTCATAGGTTGATCAGTATCTAACCAAGTTTAATTTGAATGGAATTGAGGTATGAGCAGGGATATGTAAATATCAAATAAAGTTGCTGAGAAAAAAAATCAGATCTCATACAAGAAAAAATGAATATCAAGTTACAATTTATTAATAACAAGCAAATTTAAAGAGTGGTGAATTTTTGTAAATATCTAACAACATTGGAGCATGAGCAAGGATAGATATGTATTGAGTAAAAATGAGGATGAGCAAGAGGGCTCACATTTTTTCAAAACAATATACAGCTGAATTTCAAGCTTCAGTATATAACAGAATGGAAGTTATGCTGAAAGATTTAAAATATAAAATAAGATCTTAAGTGTTGAGTTCCTGCTACACAGATATTGAAGCAGGTGGCTGAATTTCTGCTATTCAGATATTACAGTAGGTAGCTAAGTACCTACTACTTAGATATAACAGTGGGTAGCTGAATACCAGCTACTCAGATATAAAGATGGGTAGCTGAATTCCTGCTACTCAAATATTACAGTGGGTAGCTGAATATCTGCTACCCAAATATGAAAGTGAGCTGCTGAATACCAGCTACTCAGATACAAAGATGGATAGCTGAATATCTGCTACTCAGATATTACAGTGGGTAGCCAAATACCTGCTACTCAGAATAAGAGATGAGTAGCTGAATTCATGCTACCCAAAATATGAACTGAGTAGCTGAATTCCTGCTACCCAGAATATGAACTGAGAAGCTTAATTCCTGCTACCCAGAATATGAACTGAGTAGCTTAATTCCTGCAACTCAGAATAAGAGATGAGTAGCTGAATTCCTGCTACTCAGAATATGAACTGAGTAGCTTAATTCCTGTCACCCAGAATAAGACATAAGTACCTTAATCACTGCTAATCAGAATATGAACTGAATAGCTAAATACCCACTACTCAAACCTTCTTTAACTGAGTAGCTAAATATCTACTACTCATATACTATACTACTGCTTCTATGTATGTTCTCAATGTAAAGGAGGTTTGAAAGTAAATGCAAAGGACCTCTACCTTAAATATACATGGACCCCTTAGTATGAATGTGAAGGGCAATTTGGCAGTAATGTACAAGGCACTTAAGGCATTTTCAAAGTTGAACTTATCTGAAATTTAGCATATTTTCCCTTGGGTTTACCACTAGTGACTAGTCTGAATAGCAATGTCACTCCGCTTTGCATGCTTGAACTGCATTGTAATAT
>JASFCX010000293.1:0-14259 GCA_036937015.1 Crucibulum parvulum | reverse complement strand
TAAGGGGGTAACGGAGGATATGGTAATGTTGGGTAATGCTAGGGCGCATGTGAGTGTTGTTTCTCGTCTATTGTGGCTTCGTTCTCTGTTGCGGTTGGAGTTGGACACAAGCTGATGAGGCTGAAGGAGCTTAGATGTGAGCCCTTGGTTACAATCCTTCGTTTCCGTGCATTCTCTGTTCTGCTCTTCGACTTTCTCTGTGGGGATATGTGGCGCCTCTTCAGCATAATCAGCCCAAGGCCTTCAAACTCCCAATGTTTCCCCGTTTTCGATAGATTTTTTGTTACATTTATCTCGCCATGATGCGTGCTGGCTATCACCTGCCTGTTGCCGATGATATCTATGTCGATCTACTCTATCTCTAGTGCGGTCACTAACCCATTCGCAGGTGAGCCACACAACGAGCCGCCTCTAGCTAATCGCCACCTCTCCGTCTACTACTGCGCCACCTCACCAGGCCACCCAACCAGCCTCCTTCCCCCTGCTTCCGCTTCAATACCATACAACGCCCTCCTCCCATACCCCAACTCCACCGTCGTTGAACAGCTCGAAGATCCATCCCTTGTCCCAGCGCGGCTCGAGGTGTCGCTGGTCCCACCACACGCAAACGCTGACGAGAAGCGTGGGAAGCGGAAATGGGACTGGGATCTGTTCGATAGGCATAATGAGCTGTGGCAGGAGTTCGTCCAGCGGGAGAAGGAACGACGGGAGGCAGGAATAAAGATTGGTCGTGCAAAGAAAGATACGAGGGAAACTCCCGATGCCTGTTCATTGCATCCATGCTCGCAAACTGCCTCTGGCACCCATCACAAATGAACGGGTGATATTTCGTATGTGTTACGGGTTGGGCCATGAACTGAGGACCTTAATGCCGCGAGTACGAGTTGGGAGCAAGAAACAAGGATGCGCGCGTTGATTCGACAAGGTACTACATTGTAACTACGAGTATATATGAATAAGTAAATAAGATCAGCAATGTGACGGATGTCCTATGCCTTGACCTTGACCGTCATAGTATGCATCTTTTCGTGTCGTTTATAATCGTGTTGCCTGGCAAAACCTTTCCCGCATCCAGGCCAGTGACATGTAAATGGCTTTTCTCCATGGATCGAGTGGATATGGCCTATCATATCATCATCAGTCCCTACTTCAGTACGACCAAGAAGCAAAAAGGAAGAAGTACCTTTGAGATTAAAGCTCCTAGTAAATGCACTCCCACATCCTGCAATAGGACAAATGAAAGTTGCAAGCTGCTTCCTTCGTCTATGACTCACATTAGCCGTCTGTTCAGTTATTGCATTCGGCATCGAAACAACAGGAATATCCAGTGAGAGATTAGGGTGTATGGTTCCCTGCGGTGGGAACCCATTAACATCCAACATCCCATTCATCATGTTCACATCTATCCCGCCCGTACCACTCATGCCCCCCATACCGGAGATAATCCCCCGCCCTGCGATGTCCTCCTCGCCTTGGTATTCCGCGCTGGCAGGTTCGGGTGGGAGATCGTCATACCGCACTCGCGGACTGGCATTAGGAGAGAGGTACGAGCTTATGCAGCTACTGTCCCCACCCTCACCACTCCGCGACTCTGCACCTCGTTCCGAGTGAGAGCCAGACGATGCACGGCGGTAGTGGTCTCCAGCAGGTGATCCAGATGGTGAGAGCGATCTGATAGGCGGGAGCGGCGAGTTAGACAGGGAGAGGAATTGTCCGGGGGGGCTGTAATGAGTCTGGGAAGAGGAACTGTCTGGAGGTGCTCTGACTGTGTCCATGTCCACTGCCTATGCCCATTCCCCCGTTGCTGTTATTGAATCCAAACGAGGGATGCCCACTCGGCTGAGGGAACCGGATGTTCTCTGACCGGCTCTGCCTATGACGTGAAGACCGTCCTCCAGAGTCAGATTTACTCCTTCGCAACTGCCCACTCATATTCGGCGAAATGGTATTTGCGAAAGTAGTATGTGATAAGTTGGATGATAGGTATGTCTGTTGATTCTGTTGATTTGGCTGCTGGGAAGTCGTGGCATTCCACGAAGGCGACCCGAAAGTGTACTCATAGGCCATCTGCGGTTGCTGCTGGTACTGTCCCTGCTGGTCAAGGAGCACATCATTCATGTTAACAGTCTCATCGGCCACCGCCGAGCCTTGGAGGAACCCGTTGCCACCATTCCCTGCGGCGTTGAGATCCCAGTTCGGGGGCTCTGGAGACATATCAGACTTGTTCTTCGTCCTTTGCGGAGCAGGGAACAGGAAGTTACTCCTCATCGCTTGACCGTTATCACCGTTACCTGGCTGCTGCTGGTAGTTGGAAGGTGAAGGCCCGCACAAACTTCCCCTCCTACTCCTAATGGACCTAAGCACAAGCAGCAAATCATCCATTGCCCTCAAGGAAGCATTGAGGTTGTTAGGTGGGAATGTGGAGTTATCATCGAAATTTATATCGGACACAGATTCTCTATCGGACAGAGAATCTAAAATCGCTGTAATTGCCTATACTATGTAATCAGAATCGATGGAGTGGTCATATAAAAAAATCCTACTCTTTGTGTAGAATCTCCATGACTCCTGCGAATAAATCTAGCCACTCCTGTTATCAATTCGACGTTGAGATTGCTGATCGGTTAAACTGTGCAATAAATAGTACCATGCTCGAAATTTAGGCGATACATGGATCTAATACGTTCAGTAAATTCTTTTCTATTAGGGATGCCATTCTAATTTACTGTATGAGCAAACGAAATGCATGTAAAAGAGATTTACTATGGCACCTTATCGATCACTGAGCACCACTCGTCATCGTGTGCGATGGCAACTCGAGCTTGCGGAATCTGGACGGTTGCGAGTTATTCACATGTCCCAGTACACGGTCTTTAGAAACCACTTGCCTCATACAGAAGAATATCATTTGTAATATCCGAAGGATGGAACAACTAACAATTAGAACCGCCAAGGTAGCCGTAGGAACATTTAGGAGACTCACGCAGTCCTTTGAAGGATACACGTCAAGACTGACTCTATTATGGAGGTGCAGCTGCGACTGATATGATGGAGGCGAAGATGATTGGCTCTGAGTTGAAGTAGACGCAGGATAGCTTCCATCGACACGAGAACTGCTGTCAAAACCGGGCGTATTTGCTATATACCCTGCTGTATTGGCCGAGAGATCTTTCCACGCTCCTTCAGATAATGCAATTTTAAATCCACGTAGGAATAAACACTGATTTTTAAGAGAGTTCCCAGAATCTTCAATCACGACTTGGGCATCAAGAGAGGGTCCGCTTCTTGCAGTAGCTCCGCCAGACCATTTCCAAATATAACGCGGGCCACGAGAGGGAGGAGATTTTCCAAACTTTAAAATTCGTTTACGCTCTTGTAAACAGGAATTATAGGTTGCGATGCCCCAGGATTCTGACTTCATACAACCAGTAACCAAGTAAAGCGAATTTCTACCGATAGCACGCCCAGCAATACTTTTCGCGTAATCATACCAGTATTCGGCGTTGGTAGAGACATACCTGGCCAAATGCCCTTCAGCTTTAAGGTCTTCGCGCGAGGCACCGTCAGGTAACAAAAGCAGTGCACCTGAGTTTCGATCTGCACAGGTAAATGTCATATCACTAAAACGAGATAATTAGAAGGCACCTGGGCTGTCATGGAAATGAATAATTAACTCACGAAGTATCCCAGTTCACCTCCGACTGCACATCTCCACTAGAAATATTACTACATGTATTGAAGACGTAGTTTTGTCTGTACGTTTTTCGATCTGGGGGTTTTGATGAGTAAAAATTCTCTGGCAAATCCGTAGGATTTATGTGGCGGTTTGAATGTAACCATATGTTGAATAGGAAGTCGAAACCACCATCAGGTGTAATGATACCCAAATCTCCGATTCTTACACCCTTCTCGGCGGTATTCGAGCGGAAGATTGAAGTCAGCTTCCGGTAACCACAGTGGGTATCCATGCTTTAGTGGAAGCATCTTCTCTACATAAATTTGGCAGCTGCTATTGCATTTTAAAAGAGAGTTGGGAGACGAGAATCCTTCATCTTGGCTAAATATCTGACAAAATGGAAGTAAAGAAATTAGGAAATAAAGAGAGGATTAAATACTCACGACGCTAACTCGGTTACTATCTTCTGAACTTAAAGATTGAAGATTTGCTACTTTTGAGGTATCTGACTCTGGTACAGATGAAAAATCCTTGAAAAAAAGAACATTTGTTTACTATGAAACCATGAAAAAACGAAACAACGAAGTCATGCATGAGCATCTTCAACCCATGATTCTGGGTTTGCTAATTTTTCAACAATTGCCGTCGTAGTAGTATTTGTCGCTGTAGTTGATTAAGTTATTGTCTCGAATAGTGTTTATGAGGCACATATTATTTGCCTCGAAAGAAGTCTAGTCACCTAATGCTCCTGTAACCTCGGTGTCTAAAGAATCATGTACACAGCTACTTGAAGCTGGAAATTTAGCTTCAGCACAGTCGTCGTAATTATCCAAATCTGCTTCATCTATCTTCATGTCCAACATGCTGGACTCCGTCCCGTCCCGTAACGCATTTTTTCCTTTAGCTAACGAATGATATTGATTAAATACGACCTGTATGATGTTATTGCCAGCATTTAATATAACATTTTCTGTAAGTGTCTGGTTCTTGCCGTTGCTGAAAGCCTCGGAATGAGATGGCTGTTGCATTAGACCTTCATGGATGTTTGGGAGGCGCTAAGGTGGGATGGGGTGACTGGATGCCAACAGCAATATTTCAAGCCCCCGTTTTAAATGACGCTCATGTCAGCCTGGAGATATTGCACAGCTCATTTCTTTAAAATAGCAGAAGAGTACAAATGCGGTACGTCCATGCACTGCACCCCATATCCTCTGTGCTTGGAGCCGAGATCCCAGCCCTTCTCCATGCAATCCACCACCAATCCTTTCCCGGGGCAGGTATATTTGGATGTATAGCCACCCACGTACATAGAAGTGTTGTCGCGAGACAACTCCAGATGATATCAAGGATAGATCTTGTTTGTGGATAGAGACATTCGTCTCTAGCTATAATGGTATTGTAGATTCGGCGTAGAGAGGGAAGCTAGTTGGCGCACTATAGATTCCAATTCCAAAAAGATAGAGTGCTAGAATGAGAACAGACACAAAAGATGGGAGAAAGGCTTTGAAGAGCGATTGGTGTGGTACGGGATGGTTGAAGAGATGCTCGGGTAGTAAATGCAGAAAAGAACGCTAGACAGGCTAAATGGTCCATTTGATATATCAAAGCACTGTAGTGCCACAGAGTTCTGAAGTTGATAGATTAATGACTGTAGTACAGTTTCGTTCTGATATATCAGAGCTCAGCTAAAAATAGCTGGCAGCGATGAATCGCTTATACATCACCGCCTAAACAGCTGCAAGATCCAAAACTCCAGTAGTCCATGGATGGTTGGAAAAGAACCATAAGCATGTCAGCAAACGTGTATTATTCACTGTCAGTGTTATAACACACAAGTACATACTCGAGTACAACCAAACACTGATATGCAGTGACATACAACTATATCTGATAACGAGAAACCTAGGAACCGGGAACCGAATGTGCCAGATGTTGGGCGCTAAATTGCCAGCAACGAGGAACCAGAATCCCTGTCAGCAACAGCGGAACTCAGGAGGAAACACCATAATGAATGTTGCTACCACATCTTCTCCTCTGTCCTCCCTTCTTCCCTCGGTGCTTCCATGCTGGTGAGCTGGCGTTGTAGGAGACTGCAATGGTTGCTATTTCCCGTCCTATAGATCCAGACTGAATGTTCTCCAATTCAGACGGGGCTCCAACGCTATATTCAAATTCAAGCTGCCTCTCGCCTGACACGCAAGCATCTTATACTTCTTCTACTTGCTCATCCCAGTCGTCCTACTTACCAGGTACTACCGGCTGATTGTGGACAATCGGACATGACACTTAGGGATCATTCATGACCGGGTCTTGGTACTTCCCCTACCCGCCCCACCCCACCAGCCCCATCCCCCGAACTCTACAGCGCCTCTTCGTACCTGCAGGGTTCTTGGCAGCCTTGCTCGCCCCACCCCATCAGCATCGTCGACCTCTAGATCAAATATACCAACCTGCAAGAACAGATGTGGAGTGGGTGTCGCGTGCTACTTCCTCCCCTGTGTGCGTCGTCTCCCGATAGTGTAACGCATGCCAGAGGAGCAGAAGGTGCTCACGGAGAAAAAGTTGTTGGAGGTGCTGAAATACGTGTGGAAGCCAGATAATGGGACCATGCACCCATTTGATGTGGAGGAGTTTGTAGTGAGGATGCTGAAGAGCGCGGGTGGGGTTGTGCTTGTGGGAGGCGAGTTGTCTTTCGTTGAGTTCCGTCAGTTTGGTAGGGGTTGGTGGGTTAAATGTGACGCCATGTTTCTGCTCAGTTTCGATCCATACTGGCGTTTGGTATCGATGATGCTTTCATGAGCTGGTGTTACTCTATCGTTATTCGCCTTCATCGTTCAAGGAGAGGTCCCTTGCTGTCGTTTCGCGATGGCGATTGATTCAACGACGAGCCTGTGAATTTTTTTTTGCGTTGGGGCTCTGGCTAGTGTTGGCTTTCACACTTGACAAGCTGTCGTACCCGTTATTGCCTGAATGTGCTTGTCTCTTTCTCTCTCATTGTCCCTTTCTCATCTTTGAAGTATCCACTTATTCCTCTTCTCCCAGACTCCATAACAGAACAACACTTCTACGCTCTAGGATACGTGCTCCGTGCATCAGGCATCGCCTTCCAAGAAGACCCTCCCCATCTTCGCAGGTTCACACACACCTTCGATGTCGACACCCTGCGCAGTACCCCGGTCGCCTTCGATCCTCCACTGCCAGCAAACGCAGCTGGTACCCCGACCAATAGCACTGGTCTCCCTATACCGACCAACGCCGATGGGACACCAACGAGAGGCGCATGGGTAAAGCAGAAGAACGTGCAAATGCATATTTTAAGGCCTGGCGCGGACAGTACGAAGAGGTGGCAGGAGAAGGCGAGTGTGGGGGAAGAGAGGATCAAGAGGCCGATTTTCAGTTTGTTGGAGGACCATATGTGGATACACGAGCCTGAGATTCGGTGAGTGCAACTTTTCGCTATGCGTTCGCGAACTCTAACTAATGCTATTTTTCGCTGCAGAGAAATAACGCATGCCCTCAGTGCCCCCGAATCGTACCCATGGTACCATGATTTTCAGCGCGTCGAGGGATGGGCGGACTGGATCAAGGATATCTCCACCTTCCCTGGCATGGAAGATGATAAGGGAGTAGTGGAAGATACGGTAATGTTGGGTAATGCGGGGGCGCATGTGAGTGTTCTCTATCGTCTATTGTGACTTCGTCTGTGGGGTGGCGTCGAATTTGGAGTGGGCTAATGGAGATTGTACTGTTGGATGTGAGCTCTGGTACGATCCTTTGGCTGTGATCGCCACCCTCGTTCGCGAGTGATTTCCTTGCTTCCATTGGCTTCCTTTCAACTCTCAAAACCCATCCTGATATATAACCCTTTCGCAGTGGTCTCCACACGAACTGACGATGCTCCCGAATCCTGGGACGGATGCACAAGAACAAGATTTGGTCGTGGCGACGTATAAAGAAATGGTAAGTCTTCATTTCTATGTGTTCTTTGTTCTACTCTTCGACTTTTTCCATGTGCATATGTGAGGCCTTCAATGCCTAATGTTCCCACGTTGTTGATAGATACTTTGATGTATTTACCTCACCATGACGAGTGTTGGTTACCAGCTGCCTGCTGCCAATGCTCTCTATGTCGATCTACACTATCTTCAGTGCATCCACTAACCCGTTCGCAAATCAAGCGCCTAACATCTCGCCTCTCGCCAATCGCTAACCTCTATCCACTACCGCGCCACCTCACCAGGACACCCAACCTGCCTCCTTCCCCCTGCTTCCATCTCAATACCATACAACGCCCTCCTCCCACACCCCAACTCCATCGTCGCCGAACAAATAGAAGACCCATCTCTCGTCCCAGCGCGGCTCGAGGTATCGCTGGTCCCACCACACGCAAATGCTGATGAGAAGCGTGGGCAGCGGAAATGGGACTGGGATTTGTTTGATAGGCATAATGAGCTGTGGCCGGATTTCGTCCAGCGGGAGAGGGAACGACGGGAGGCAGGAATAGAGATTGGTCGTGCAAAGTGGTTCTTCCTTGATGTGTGGAATCAGGCGCTGCAGAGGCAGGATGCTCATGCGGAGCCCAGAGTGGATTGTTTGCATTGTGAGTTTTATGATTTATGCCTTTGGCAGTGTGGCTTTGACAATTGAGTTACTGAACGATGATAATCTTGTCTTTTAGGGTGTTTTCTCAGTCTTCCTGAGCAGTGGACCCGTCATTTACACCATGCGCTGTTCATGGAGGGCGAAGAGAAGAAAAAGAAGGAGGTTGTGTAGGTTATGAAATTCGACAACACGTTATGGACAATGGATTACGTTCTTTATATCTAGAATGATCTGGCGTCAATTTCTTCTATCTAGGATCGAGAGTTGTATATATATTGCAAACAAACTGATGAGTCTGATGATCAAATTAACCGCCCCGGAGAGAGAAGCAATGTTGGAAGTGTGAATCAACACTGTCACGGTTACAACCGAATGTGAACTACTTTACTAGTGAACACTTTGCGTAGCGCGTAACAACCCGTGAACACTTGGTCGTAATGGTACAGTAACCGGGAAAGGGCCCTTTGTTTGGGCTGACGCACAGCCAATTTGCGCCTCAATCCACATCACTCGCGCGGCAAAACCGCGGCACTCGCGTCATTTTCCCTTGGCCCTTATTAGCTTATTGTTTCAAGTATTTCGTTCTTCGATCCTTGACCGGCCTCTCAGCTATGTGCATATATAGTGTGACCGAAGTTATTCCGTGTTCAATCAAAGTCAGTTCGTTCTGTTACTTGTTGGTCCTTTGGGCTTAGTTGTAGTTATACTCTCTTCTGTAAGTTTGCTTATAATCTTTCAGCATCGATAATCAATCTCTATTTAGACACATATACTCCTTATGCTACATTACGAGGAACAGTGGAAAACACAACTGCGTAAGCTATTCTTAATGTCTAATCTTGTAACTTGAATCTTGTCATTGCATCACACAACTCTAATAACTAGATCTCATTATATTTGACCCAATCTTCTTGCGTTATGCTGACCGTCTCAAGAGCTCGTCTACTTTCCATCTTCAACGCCGGTTATGAAGTAGTTTTGGAGATCTTCTCTTATGTTTCGAAAGTCATGTCATTATGTAAAGTAACAGCAACGGCTTATGTACTTGGTTCTTGAGTAGGGTAAGCTCCACTGTCTTTATATTCTAGCTACAGTCGCAGACAACCAAACATGACAAAAACAAAGATTGATTTTTCCAGCTAGACACAAACACTTATTTAGGTAAATTACATTGGAAACGTGCTTTTTAGGATAGTAGGGACCTGATTCAACAAGTAGATTTGTCACTGGTCACCTTTTATTTTGTTAAGGGCTGATATTTTGGCCACTTGTCAAAAAAAAAAACCCTAAAAATCGAGAAAAAAATGTGCAATCGATAGATCTCGCAAAGGGCTTTCTGAAACACAAAAATCCTTTGAGAATTTAGGGTACTTATCGAAATAAAATATTATTAAAATATTATTAAATAAAGGTACAATAATAGCAATCAACTAAACACAAATCTTTTCCAATAACTTATGGCTTATGGTCGACACCAAAGCATACTTGCAACATTAATGGCTTAAAAAGACAGCAGGGTGCACCAATCACATTGCTCCAAAGAAAATTACTCTGACAGTGATAGGTGTAAATCTGCCAGCAGCAGTGATGGACCTCACGAAAACTTACCTCTGGGTGTGAATTATGGCTTGAAAGGGGAACAACTTGGAAAGACACTGAGGGGTCATATATTGAGGAAGATAACAGGAGGACTGTTGGGAGGACGAAGGGCTTATGGAAACTTTGTCATGTGACCGGTGTGATCCAAAAGCGCTCAATGCCTGTCTAGCTGACGTCATACGGCGCTTCATTAGCAAATCCTGACGGTTTATGGTTGCGTATTGGATTGGACTCACGGGAAAAGCCGCTGCATAGGCTGTTCAAAAGCAGAGAGATCATCAAACCGTTTCTCAAAGGACAATGATGGAAATTGAGGCAATTCTTAACCGAAATTAGAGCTAAAATAGTACTTATATAGTCATCAGTTTTCTTAAAATTTTTGGTCAACCCAAAAAGCCGTGGGAAAAACTTCGGAGATGTGTTTTTCGACGCTATTCAATATCCTGAGCCTAAATCTGACTTCAGTTTCTCTCCAAAAATTCTCAATCGGCGGCGATCCGCCCCTGATCAAATTTGTCGTGTTTGGTTGTCCGCGACTGTAGATTTGACGGGATTGACCATACGCTTGCTACATGTACCTTTTGTAGGCACGAGTCTAGCATCAAGATACAATAATCCTGACGAATAACAGTTCGTTCCTGGCTCCTTCACCGCCTTCCCGATAACGCAACTGAATGTCATCCCCTGTTTCAATTCATATTCTAACCGACATATGCAGTAATTACCGGTTCAGTTATTAATAGCCCCACATCCATCTACAGTGTGGGACAGATAAACCCGACCCATGATTTGTAAGCTCAATTTTGAGAATTTCGCAATTCTGATTGCAGATTTGGCAGGAAACATCGGTCAATTAGCGTAAAAATGCAATTTCCGAAATTGAGGTAAGTCACGTGACCAAATTCACTTTTGGGATCAAAAATTCAAAAAAATTTAATGGCTGTTGGGGTCTGGAGCAGCCCGTTACTGATTTACAATACTAGTATTCATCATTATGCCTAAGAAAAGCCATCAATCTCAACAAGCAGTCATAAATAGAGGTAGATTTAGCAATTTATCTACAATTGATTTGATAATCTCTTATCTTTTGATCTTATCATGTCTATTAATAGAGTTCAGGGTCCAAAATTCACTTTTGAGACATACTTTTTTTTAAAAAAACTCAGAATGTCGGAATAAAAGTTAGATAGCTCGAAAAATCTACTAAATCCGAGTCGATTCTGATCGGTTTCAGGATAAAAAAAGGAGTTTTCCATGACTAGATATCATATCAAAATTTGATCGGTTCGGAGGTCGGTTTTGAGCGTCCCACACTGTACAAATCGCCGAACTCGACCCACGTTTTCGTTCATAACATTGAGTTTGTTCCTCATTCATCCCCTTAATGAGTTTTCGCTCTCGTAAGTAGTCTCCACGCCTTCCGTCCCGCCCCCACCCGCCAACACTGAAACCTCCCACCCCAAAGCCTATCCGAGCTGATCGTTCTCGGGATGTTCTGCCGACGGTATGTATAACTTTCAGGAACAGATTCAATCAGTTGGCACAGGCGCCTCCCTATTTGAGAGACGCAGCAACATGTTCCTATTGTAATCAGAGCGCTTCCTTATTCCGGCTTGAACCCAACCTCTAACCACTTTCTCCAATGCGACGAGGTTTTATGCGTAAATCGCTACATTCGGATTTCTTTACCGAGTCCATCAATTTTCAAGGCGTCAAACGAAGTGGCAGTGCTGATTTACACTCATCTCGCACCTTTCGTTAACCTTTAGTAGTGAGTGTATTATACCATTTAAGCATACATCAAATAATCAGCTTTCCAACGCGACTAGCTAAATAAAGTTCTAGATCATACACTTTAGCATCGCCGGGCTTATCAATGACAGCCTTGCCATCACAAATCTGTCGATCTCTCAGATCAGCATATATAGCTCAGGCCCTAGTTCAAAATGATATGTTCGACACAGCCGATATGGTACTCCTCTGTTTAACAACGCTCCAGTGAACTACGACAACAGCATAATGATGGATGCTTCTTCACAGTAAGTTCATGATTGAAACCTCCGATATTACATCTGACGATGGCGAACTTAAATTAGCACCACTCAGCTCAGTATCCAATACGCCAGCCTCGGTGAGCACGCATGTAGTCCGATGCGCATATGAATCTAATAAGACTTCCAGCGCTGCTATATTACGACTATGCACTTACATTCTCGTACGAAGTTCGTTACATTTGGGGAGAGAAAATACGCCTTTCAACCTTTCTTTATATCTTCTGCCGATATGCGTTGATCGCAAATCTTGTTTATCTACTGGCATTTATTAACCAAATTAATCTGAGGGTGTGTTCCTTCACAGGCTTATCTAACGTTCATTAATGTCTCTGATCTAGTGAGCGTTGCTCCAACCATGAAGAGTGGTTTGGACTCAATTCGCCTTATAGTTGTGATACTGGGTATAAAATTAGCGGGGCTTTGAGTGTGCTAGGGAGAGCATCAATAATGTGTGGGTTGTTTAATGTCTCTCTAGCCTTTCTGCTCACTAAAGCATGTCAGTGGTTTGGGGAATACGGACATACGCTGTATTCGATAGAAATCGTTGCATTATGGCTCTTATGAGCGCTCTAGGGGTGACATGTATCGTCCTTGACATTGTACGTCCCTTCGTTAACTTCGATACTACGACTTCTAATGGCCAATCCCGGATCCAGATGCATGTACCACTGCTTCGATGTAGTGGTATCGTCAACATGCCAGTGTAAGTGATCATTTACCAGCCAGTGCGCATCAAACTAATGATATGTTTTAGATGTAAGTAAGAGTTCATCTACAAAATATACATCTATGACTTAATCACACATCAGCTGGTGGTCTTCTGGCGATAATGATGTGCTGTTTTGAGTCCAGTTCAACAGCATTAACAACTGTGCGATGTATTCAAACCCTTAGAGTAGGAGGTCCAATGAGAACACAAAGAAGCGGTTTGGCTTATCTGGTCCTCGAACAAGGTTAGTAACAGGCTAATATATGGATGTTCGGCGCTCATGTCATCGTCTTAGGCGTTCTCTATTTCTGGTATGTTATTCTCACTGCACTATAGCCGGCGCTCCCATCTATTTCGAACACAGTGTGGTGTCTGGATTTTCAATTGCTTCTATGGTCCTCATTTTTGTACGTCCACGAGTAGCTTGGCTTAATACATTATTGACTGTGTCTATATAGCGGGCGCAGGTTCATACTCTATTACCCATCTACTGCGTCTTATTAACAAACACTAACTTCATAGCCCGAAGAATTTTTACGCAGGCTTTTGAACGGCATCACCCTTCCGTAGGCTTCGGTATTTATACCGTATTTGCCTTCCAACGACTGACATATTTATAGGTTGTCTGGGATGCTAACTGCACGATTTCTCCTACACCTTCGCCGATGGGAATCAAGACGATTAAATGCCGAAGTTGAACTTTCGAGGATTAGCATCACTCCACGCTCCAGGATATCGTTTCACCGTTCGCATATTGAAGATTTCGGAGAGGACCCCGTTGCAAGAGCTCGAAGGGATAGTATTTTAGTCGTAGAGATCGTATGACTGCTCTTATTACCCGGGGTATAGAGACGGTTAGTAGTGTCAATCCTTCGTACTATTGTCTCCGCTCAGCCAGCTGTCAAGGAACTCATTAATGGTCTTGATAGTTCCTCGAGGACTATTTTGTGGAAGCTCAGACTTCGTGATGGCTTCGATTGGTGTTTGAAACGTGCATGGCCTGGGACCGGAGACGTTTAAAATATAGGAAGATAGATAAGCCTTCGACACGAAATCAATAATAAGGAAGGCTGTATTATATTTATGTATTATTTATTGGCATTATTCATCGTTATGTTTTGTATAGGCTTCCGTTACTTTAATGCGCCAACGGCAATGAAGGAGCATAAGTAAGCGTCAAGCTAAATTAAGATACGGCATTACAGAGCTCACTGAGGCACGTGGCTTAGTGTGCGTTGAGTGGCTTGTGATGGACAGTTGGACAGATGAACGTTGAGCGCGGTCACAAGTACGATATTTCTGTCTGAAATTTCAACGAACAAGCCAAGCATTGGCCAGAAATGCATACGCACATCCAGTCACGCAATAAAATGTGTTTTCTGACTACATACTAAAATTACATTCGTGAGTTGCTAATTATCAATAATTAAGTTCGACAAGCGCATCTCTACTATTATAAGACCTCATTAGCGCCAGCCCTTGTGACTAAAAAATGCTGTTGCGACAGTGATATTTTTAGGCCCCTTCCCCATTCAAAATTAAGCATTCAAAACAATCTGTGACTATCCTCTTCATCGTGCAGCAGAGTAACATCCGAGTGTATTATATATTCAGGCCAC
>JASFCX010000292.1:0-14262 GCA_036937015.1 Crucibulum parvulum | reverse complement strand
AAGTCTGATTAAGAGGAGTGTGCTCCATACTCGGTGGTTCCATTCTGACGGTATCGATTGCCTATATGAAGACGCTGAGTCAAAAAGCGCCCTCTATGTCGATTTAGATGGAGATTCGATAAAGACATACCTCATCCCGCGCTCAAAACACTGACAATCTCCTGCTCGTTAACTCATCACCATTCTTGTACTTGATCCCCATCTTCTCATCCTCTGCCAACCTGTTTTGCTCCGTCTTATTCTCTACAGGGAGCACTCCGCGCTTCCGTGGCATGATCCGCGCATGCATCGCAGCATACACATCATACACCTTCCAGTCGAGGATGCGCTTCTCCGACTGTGCCCTCACCTTCGTCGCCTCCAACATCATCTTCGGCTTTCTTAATCATCAGGCATGAAAACAGAAATACTCGATCTTACTATGCCCGCGCTGACATTTGAGGTGGATTTGGCTTTCTTTGTGAGTATCCGCAAAGACTTAATGTTTGATTTGCGCTTGCGCTTTTTGAGGTTGGTTTCATCTAGGAGAATGCCTTCCTCCTAGAGGGGTCCAGTGAAGGCTTAAATAGGAAAGCTGCTGCACAGCGGAGAAGTATACACTTACGTCTTGTTCAGCTGACGCCATGTGCAATCGCATGGGGTTGATGGTGCTGGGTGGTGTAGGAAGTATCTGTAGTAGAATACACGCGACTTAAGCGCTCTACATGATAGATTAGCATGAGAAAGACACTAGTAATGATTAGCGTACATTGAGTGAGCTGAAAGGAGTCTTTGGCCTCGCAAAGGTAGGAGCAGATGATACTGGCAATTAAAACGCTGTTAAGCCTTGTACTGACCCTCTTCGACCAATGTACCACGAGTCGCGTCAGATTGAGCAGATACAGGCACCACGAGAACGATACGCACCTTCACATCATCTTCAGGTATCTCCTCAAGTAATGGGGAATCCCAATTGTTCGGATCATCGATGTACTCGAACATGGTATGACCTTCTGCCAAGGTATCTTCGGATGGGGGCACACTGAGAGTTAACGATTCTTCCCTCTTCAGCCGCCGCTCTTCAGGCTCGATAGTCACTGAGGTGCTCATCCTCGGTGTAGTGATGGCATTTGTGCCGTTGCTCGCATCAGAGCCCAAGGGGTTGCTGCCATGGGTCTAAGAACACGAACGAATCAGCTACCAGACGTGTATAGGCAAATTTCGGGCACGAACCATATCCTGTATGCCCTTATCATCGCTTGCCGCCTCGGCACATCTGCGTTTGAGCCACTCCAGGTCGTATGCTTCGTATTCCCTGTCCGCGAAGGACGTGCTTGGGGTGATTTCGCCATGGGGTAGGAGGCTTGTGGCAATTGAAACGGGAATCTAAGGGTATCGTGAGTGCGGTATATAGATAGTAGGGTGGCAAATACCTGAAGGTGAACGACCTCTATGTCGGAGTCTCCGTCGTCTTCTATGATTATAGAGTTGCTTCTACGTTCTATGATCTCTAGAGACGGAGACCTCGTCCTCTGAATCATGAATGGCTTCGGAGAAGCATCTTCAAATGTAACTCCCACCTGAAAAGAAGCTCGACTACTATCCGGATTAAATTCTGCCCTGAGAACTGTCTCAAACCTAGAATATTTCTGCGAAAGTATAATAACTTCTCTAGCTCCTATGACAAGACGGATCGACGCGACGTACCCGTTCCGCTGTCCTCCTCTTCATCTTTTCTGACTTCAACCTCCTCTTCAGCTCAATTATCTTCAACTCCGCATGCATCTCCGCCTTCCGCCTCGCTCTATGTTCACTCTCCCTCTCCAAATCGGCAGCTAACGCCTCAAGCCTAAGGTCGCTGATTTGCTGGAATGCTTCAGTGAGTTTTGTATGACATTTGGCCCGCTCTGCTTGTAGAAGAGCGTCGACCTCGTCTTGCGTGTAAATACAATGCTGTATAGTTGATTTGAAGTCCATAATTAGGTCATCAGATCGAAGAAGTTAGAGTTTCGTTGTCAGTTGAGATGACGAGTGTATTGGGAGCTGATTGGGAGTGACAGTCACCGGCATATGTCAAGACAGAAGCGGCAATTCCGGGCCATCACGTTTTCATAGCTCTGTTTGGCAACGTTTACATTTCTCGTTCTTCCTTCAACTTTGTTTATCAGTGCTTGGAAGTGTATTTTCTTTAGGTGGATAGGTTGCTAATTATCATGATCTTATCTCTCGGCAGCCAATCTACAACTTTACTGGTGCACGCTATGCTTAACCTTCGGATATGAATGACAAGAATATGCAGTTCATGCTGTAAGTGCGTGTCAAATATCATTAACAAAATTTGATCGCCACTGCGTAGAATAGAAGTGATTAAACTATACAAATAAAATGTGAGAACGCGATATAAATGGCAGAAAACGTGAGCACGTCTCATATGACTACCCCTCTCTCATAATAGTTACTATAGTAGAAGACTCGCCTCTCCGAGTCCAACTTCCGATCATCCAAACTTGGCCCAGCCGCTCTGCAGAAAGATGGTAAGTGTATGGTCAGAGTAATATGCACAATTGTAAGGACGAATATACATGCCCATAACTTAGTACTGCCCATGATAGAGGGAGAAAGAGAGCGCGAAAAGGGCAGCTGGTCGATATGAGCACTTCCGTTTAGTTTAGGGGAGTATCAGACGCATCAAAATGAACACGCCTCCATTCTTGTATGTATATACCCTTAAAGAGAGATGTAAGCCAAACGAAAATATATTAACGGAATAAAATAAGGTAACACTCAGTCAGAATAGAACTTGACTGATATTGAGACGTAGCTATACCTAGTGACATAACATAAGGTAACGCTACGAAGATAGTCAGTAAAAGAGAAAAGAGATATGTAAGCATGTTATAACTCACCTCAGTCAGAATAGAACTTGACTGAGGTGTTTCTATGCTATCTAGAAGTCTTATATACTAAAAAAAAGTGATAAAAAGAGTATGTAATGTAAGTAGATTTAAACATACAAACCACTAGTTTCTAAGTTACCAGGTCCGTAATAAATACGTTGCTAGTTCGCCTAAATAATGAGTGGATCAGATAGAAAGGAATACCGAGCGGATAAGCAAGGGGCGGGCGAAGCGGCGGACGGTTTGTATTTCCAACATATATTTGCAGACAATATAAGGTATCAGAAGCCGTTTCGACCTATTTGAGGCGACTGGAGGCCCTCAGTGACCCATATGTCCCCATGTGCCACATGAAATCCTTTCATCAACGATATACGTCTTTGTAAGCTTTCTTGACACTTATTATCCTTGAACGGGCTGGTGGGCGGGCGACTTTTTTTTTATTACCCGCACTACCGCCTTCGCATATTACAATGATAACGATCAACAAGCAGATATACTTGCTAGTTAACAATGAAGTTTGGAAGCCTAAACGCAGGACACTCTCAAACCCGATTTGTGACAGCACTCGAGAACTTTGGCCACTGGTCGCGGTCATCGAGTTCTACATGGTAGCTACACCAGCACGTATAATGGCCTTTAAGATAATAATCAAAAATCATGTTACATCACTGATTACATTCACCATGAACTTCTGAATGATATCTGAAACAAATTAGAGGTAGAATTTTAGTCTTTATATCCAACTACTCCGACAATCGCTTCCTACCAAAATAGACGATTATTGTTGGAAATTGTCTGTGTGTTTAGGGTCTGATCTGAGTATTTGTGATTCATCTGCGATTTCTACCTTGGTATGACTTGGTGACTCCTCCGCTCTGAGTCCCGATGATTCTACCTTGGTAAGCCTTGGTGGCTATGAGTTCTGGTGATTTCTAACTCACCGTCCCTTCCCTTCTCATTCTCTGCACCGATATCCGTAAGGTAAAATTTACAACCTTTAAGCATCAACATTGTAGGTAATTCGAGTGACTGGGATTGGTCCGCAATGGACCCTTGTTCATTACTCTAAAAGTGATATTCTGTGACTAATCTGTGAATGATTGTGGACAGTTCTTACATACTTGAAGGCGCTTCCAAATGTCAATTCGCATAGAAAGTTTGATCTGACGCTTGTATATTGTGCGTCGCAAGAGAACCCGGGCAGGCTTGAAATGTTGGGACAGTACGAACTGTAGGTCGGTTTCGTGAGGCTTGTGACTGAAAAAAATTCAGCCATGAAACAGCAATTTCGTGTGACTTTGATTACCTCGCGTTGTATAATTGTGAAAGTATTCCTAATAGAATGCGTTCGAAATGGGCCCTCGTCATTGTATACTCTTTTGATCGAGAGCATACTGAAAGAAATTCCAAGAGCCACTCCCGATAATGTTTAGAGACATTGTATATATGGAGTGGGTATTCTATGCTCCTGCTGGAAGCTTGAAAAACAGAGCCCAAATTTTTATTATAAGCCGCAAAATCTGCAGAAATAATACTTCCAAGCAATGAATAAATGATCTCATTGATACTTGAGGACCGTGTCGACAAAAGAGATAAGTGATGGTGATCCATAGCATTTTGTAGTGAAGAAAAGATACGGCCGGCCTTAAAATTATCTGTCTACAAATATGAAAAGTTAGAACCAACAGATTCAGCACATAAAACGCATAAATCCCACCAATGATGATAGGACCTTTAGCACCAATGATGCATCGTTTTCAATTGTGCGGTTAAGAATGCTATTGCGGCTATAAGGCTCCATGTATGCATTACTACATATAATCTTAGACATGTATGATGCTGTATCGGTTTCAATCATCTGTGGACGACCCTCACGACACATAAACCCACATTCTAGAATATCCAAGAAATCCACGGTTAATAATTCATCTAGTAGATGTGATGTCATAGCAGCTCTTGATAAATAATAAAAGACATTCTTTGATGCATAGTGCTGAATGCCAAGTGCAGCATCTGACACTATTTCATCATGATCCATGTTATGGCTACAATGTTGAAGAAGACAGAGTGAGAGATCACTAGAGAATATTGCTTCATTGATATAGTATTTTCCTGACCTCGAAGAATCTATCAAGAAATCACTAAATGAGGCATGGTGAATCCGAATTTTATCACCATGAGAGTACGGATGTGTAGAGTAACCATAGTAAGAATTGTTGGAAGAAAGGATTTCATGAGAATTTTCTTGGTCTGGAACATAAACGATAGAGTGTAAATCTGATAAAAGCAATGCTGTTTCACCACTCTCTAGCAAGAGCAGGCAATCTAGATGTTGTAAAGTTCTTGCTTCTACAGGCATGAGATCCCAATCATTTATATACACTATCACTCCAAGGACACGAGATGTGGCAGGATAATCATCCACAGTGGACAGGATATGATGATACAACTGGTCTAATGCACTGAAGGGGTTGTCATTTCCTGGTGGTATAAGTCCAAGTATGATGTTTAGACCTTTTACAGGTGACTTGCGTGGATTTCCGAGATATTTCATCACAACAGAAGCATAAATAAATTGACCAGATGATCGATGTACGAGTGTCATGACTGCATCATTAGTAGGCCAATCTAGAGGATAAGGTCGGAACTGGTGAGTTTGTATGATTTCATTGAATTTACTTCGCACAAATGTGTCAATGTCCTTTTCCGGATTGAAACTATCATCCAGAGCAAGGCGTATCGATATTTCCTGTGCACTGCCGGCATTGAAAGCTTGCCGAATGGCTTGCTCGGGTCGACTACAAATAAGAAAACAAAGAGGAATATTGAATCCAGTCAAAATATCAGCTATATCAGATAAAATGCACTTCTGGATATCAGGACCTGTGCACTCATCAAGGCCATCAATTATGATAAGCTGGGGATAATTTTCTGCTAAGAGCTTCTTTTCAACTGCTTCGCATAAAGGATTAACGATTAAGCGTTGAAGCTGTTCCCGAAATGATAAAGAAAATATAGTGAAATCTTTCTCAATAGCATCAGTTACAAGCTTCAGGAGAGAAGGGATTTCCAATACGAGCTGGTATACAAGCGTTGGTAGAAGATGGTCTATGTTGTTCCTTCCAGGCGCTGTCCGAGAGAAAAAAAAAGCAGCACAAAGGGTTTTGGCCTTTGAACAAGTCTCTGCCATAGTCTGAGCGATGGCTGATTTCCCCGCTCCAGCGGGGCCATGTAGCCACATAATGCTAGATGTACGCTGACGGTGATTACACCATGCCATAATGGAATCTAGGACTGCGACTCTTGTTTCAATATGGCATTTAGGGGGATCGAACCGTTCTTTCGAGTTATGTAAAGCGCCGGCCGCAATGGATCCTCGTAGATGGTCAAATCCTGTTGCATCAATTATTATAAATGATAGCATCCGAATGAATCTTATTCACACACCACGAATCCGAGCATGATTACCACCTGCGTCGTTGAAATTGCAGTCGTAGAAAATAGGATTCTTCGCTCTGTTGAAGGCCATGTTCAAGGCAAATGCTGAGCAAGTGTCAATCTGAAATCAACACGATTCACGAAGAGAAAGCAGGGGAGGGGAGAGGGGCAACTTGCCAGCTGAACGTCCTCGAATGTCGAGAGGAAATTTATATAAACCAGCGCTCAGCGCAACGTTGTGACAGCGTGTACTTGATGCACAGCTTCTCGTATCAGATGTAGGGCTGTATGCCGTCACCATATTTACGGTTTTACAGTACCCGTAATACAGCCATCATAGCCGTACTGTCAAGCATTTCAGCAAGATTTTCAACGGTACGGTTATGGTACAGTTTGAATCATGATGAAATGACTCTGACTCCCAAACAAAACAAATAATAAATTTACTGAAATCCACTAGACTCCAACGGATTCCACAGGAAATAGGGGTTGAGTGTAAAGACCTAAAATAATGTTGGAAATACAAACTGCTTAGAAGCTTTGCTGCTCTGTGGTTCTTTACCTCACCTTCTTCTCTTTTCACCATATGATTTTATTATTAGACAAATTTCGAATTTCAAATATACACTGACTTCTCCAGTAGACATATAGAACATTCTCCTTATCTACTCGAAGTACTTACCGCTTTTATTATTCCTACGAGTATATAAGTCTCATAGATACCAGAGAAATACCTCAGTTAAGCTTCATCTGACTGAGGTGAGTTCATATATTACATATCTGCATTTGCCTTCTTCTTACTGGCTATTCTTATAGCCTTACCTTATTTTATTCCAATACAATATGCGATACTTGGTGCAGCTTATTTTGTTGTTTTGGGCATGTGAATTAAACTTTAGTGGCTGGCTCAAAATTTGATGGTATATATTCTCAGCCCCTATCCAACCTCATCATCAAGAGTTTTCTTATGCTATCATTATTCTGTTGTTTATTTTAGCTAGTCACACTATAATATAGCTATGTGCTGACAGTCTCGTAGTTCATTCTCAAATACCATTTCTCTTACAATGTTGATACTTTACAACACTTTTACTAAAGCATAGACCTGCTTATTCCAATAAGTACTTAATAGGAAGAAATATTCAGTCAGTTCTTATGCTGACTGCAACTTATTTCAATGAGCTTGATTCGATTCTAAGTCAAAGATTATGTCATGCTACTAATAGCTGGGATTTTTTTCAACCGCTTTGTAATAGCAAGTCCCAGTTCTTACACCACTGCACGCAATGGAAACATCCAGCTAATATGAAGACCAAATGTTTCAGATTGTGTGAACAATTGTTAACTCCCCCCGCTGGGCTGGCCACTTTGACTCAGTGTTGCAAAAGACCGTGTCATGACCGGTCAGGGTCTTTTGCGAAAAATTCAAAATATAATGACTGTCTCTGACCGTAGGTCAGTGGGGTCATTTGAGAAGAACCCATTAAAAACCTGTAGCTAGTTGTATATTGCCTGAAAGCATTTGGGTTCTGATTAAATCAAGATTAGACAGCATTGAATACCATATAGATGTATCTTGGCTAGTCAGAGAAACCTCTGCCGCACGAACGGCTTCTTCATTGATGCTAAGCCGAATCAATAACTCGTAAAACTCCATCTCCTCCTGGTAATTCACGCTATGCATCCAGAATGCATTGGATCCAGCCTCCACAAAATAATTAAATAGGTCTGCAATTTTGATAGGGTTTTTCTGCCCGAAATACGGGCGAACCTAAAAGAAATTATAATTGGAACAATATCGAAGAGTAACCGAAGGATAACATACCCTTAGACAATGAGAATTAGACGTAGAGGTTTCTGCATGACCAGATTTTCCTGTAGTATTGTCTATATTTGAATCACTATCTGTATCGATGTCTTCAATCTCTTATACAATTCCCCTCAGCAAGAAGAACATTTTCAGGCCGAATTGCCTCCACAAGGCCAATGTTTATAGCCTTCTCTTCATTTTCTTTAATTTCGGCTGACATTGCAACAGTGCAAAATTTACAGTGAGCAGGAAGTGTGTTGAGTTATATTTTACTGGATCCTGATAGTGCTGGTCCAAAACTGCTATCTTCTGGCGTCCCATTGGTGGAAAAAGATAAATATGTCAGGTCCAGAAGATATAGGTTCCATCATCTTGTTTCTGCGGTTGATTTGGTAGTTTTATTAGGTTTGATTGCTCTCACGGACTTTACCGACTGACCCCACTGACCCCCTTGAAATCTGCCAGCCAAATGACTGACCCAAAAGACCGACCGACCCAGGTCAGTCCAAAATCATTTTCACCGGTCCGTCACAACACTGCTTTGACTAACATCATATGATGAAGCTCAGACCATTTCCCACAATCAGCAATTCCTCCTGTATGAAGGACCGGGGCAGACTGCTGAGCGTATATCGTATGCAAGATCTCTAGACAGTACTTTCGATATCTCATCTGCAGCGAATATCAATATCCAAAGCCTGACAAGTTTGTGTACTTGTGACGGTCAAGTCACTACTATCCACTCTTTTATTCGCTACATTCATCATACTTACAGAATATGTTTACTTATTTACACTTTTCTATCTGCTACCTTTGTCATGTTGTCTTTCTCATATATACTGTAGTTTACATTGTAGCATCCCGTCGAATTAACGCGCACTCTTTGTTCCTGACTCCCATCTCGCCGGACCTGCGCGGCTAAGGTCCTCAGTTCCCTTGACCTTGTCTGTAACAGTAGTAGGAGTCTATACAGAAGTGGTGGAAGTAGAAGTGAATGTGCTATTGGAAGTCATTGGGTTCCACTCGAGGCACGTGAGTTCCACTATTTTTGCATTAGTTCCATTACTTCGTGTCAGTATCAGGTGGAAATTCCATCCCAAACCAAGCCTGCTGCAACACATCTGCCTAGCACCCCATATACTCCAACTGCACCTCAAAATGCTTACTGCCACTTCATCTTACAAACAAATTGTATTTTGCGTAATAATAAAAAAGATTATTATTTGTATGGAAAACAGACCTTAAGATTGAAACTGATGCGCTGAAATACAGTAGTATGAGCTAAATGAGAGAATATTGATATGACGCCTGCACAAAACTCGCTCAGGCGCACATGACTGCTGAGTTTCTGATTTGACCTACCCCAAATGGTCCTGATAGCTCAACGGAACTTAAATTGTTAGTGGAAATTGTGTATAGTAGAGTAGAAGTCATTTCTATGCCAGTGGACATACAGTTGAATTAGTGGAACTCATTCAATCAAATGGAACTCCAGTGTTCCCGAGATCCCTTTTCCGAGTTCCACTTCCATTAATTTGGTCACCCCCCATGAGTGGCCTAGCTTTGTCACTAAGATCTGGATAATCATATTTGACTGCATATACGAGTACTTGTAATGGATGCGAAGGGATGTAATGCCTAACAGATCAACATTTTGTAGTGGAGAATGAAAAAAGAGATATAAACGACGTACTCCATCTGAAGGTTAAGAACCTCCATCACCAAATAAACTACGTACTTCTCGGCCGCGGCTGCGAGATCCTGCCACATATAGAACGGAATATTGCATGAGGGCGGTTGCCTTCTGTTGTGCATATAACACATCAAGACCTCTAAAACCTCCTCTATTTCTTGAAGGGCCTCAGTCTTCAAAGTGTAGCTAGCATTTTGCAATTAGCTGTCATGAATCTTGCGATCACGGTAGTTGGAAATTGTGGCTAAGATTTACTTAATGCATAAGTATCACCCTCCTAACTTTTAGGGCTGTAACCGTCTCCTATATAGACAAAGTTTGATTAAGAGGAGTGTCCTGTAGTTTAGTCTCAATCACCATTAACTCGACCGGCAGTTTAGTGAAGTTCTCCCTAGTAGATTATCCATACTCTGGATCATTTTCTGAACAAATAAGCCTTCAGTGTCTACCGCGAAACCACTCGGCCAATTATTCGCGTATTATCCCAAATTTTCATACGGTGCCTCTGCATCGATAGTAAAACAATTCAGAAAGTTGTGCAAACTCTCTGAGTGGTCGAAGGGACAGAAAGAATCTGCTCGCGTGAACTTCAAAGATGCACTCACATGCCTTCAGTTGAGCTATATTTATGGGAACGACGTCAACGACATCGAGTTCTGACATCGCCTTTGCTAGGTTATACGCGGAGCACTCCACGCTTCTGCGTGTGATCCGCACATGAATCGCAGCATATGCACCACACACTGCATCTTCTAGTTGAGTATGCGCTTCCCTGATTGGGCTCTCACTTTCGTCGCCTATAACATCATCTTCCACTCTCCTAATGTAAGGTACGCGTGACCTTTCGCGTATCTCGTCGCGTCGGTACCGTCCTTAGACCGACTACCTCCCGCCTCATCAACAAATTCCATCGCATGACCTCGACGGTATGCGATGATAACTTTACTGATTCTTCCTAAGTCAGAATGACTCATTTCTTCTTCGTTTCTTTTATCTTCTCTGAATCTACTCATCGTAGATTTTACTTTTGGTTTATCTTTTCATCTTGACTCAATTACGGTACCTTTCGCTTATTTACTCTTGACTCACTTAGATAGTTCGTATTAGTATATAAGGATAGGTACTAAGATGTAATTGGGTAGTTTTCTCGAAATTGAGACCTTCGGCACGTACTTCACGCGCTCATAAGTTCTCTACGAGATTCTCTCTCGTGTTTCGCTAACCTCCGGCAATACTCAACACTCGGAAACTCGGCAAACTCATACCTAATCACCGGGCATGAAAACAGAAATGCTCTATCTTACTTTGCCTGCACTTGTATTTGAGGTGAATTTGGCTTTCTTTGTGAGTTTCCGCAAGGGCTTGGGGTTTGACTTGTGCTTGCGCTTGGTGGTGTTGGTTTGAGTTGAGAGAACGCACTTCTTCTACAAGGGTTTAAATAAGGTTTAGATAGGAATGCTGCTGCACAATGGAGAAGTATACACTTACGTCTTGTTCAGCTAACGCTGTGTGCAGTCGCATGGAGTTGATGGTGCTAGGTGGTGTAGGAAGTATCTGCAGTGGAATACACGCAACTTGAGTGTTCTACATGATAGATTAGCATGAGAAAGACACTAGTAATGATTAGCGTACATTGAGTGAGCTGAAAGGAGTCTTTGGCCTCGCAAAGGTAGGAGCAGATGCTATTGGCAATTCAAACGCTGTTAAGCCCTGTGCTGACCCTCTTCGACCAATCTACGACGAGTCGCGTCAGATTGAGCAGATATGGGCACCACGAGGACGATACGCACCTTCACATCATCTTCAGGTATCCCTCAGGTAATGGGGAATCCTCATTGTAAGGATCATCGATGTACTCGAACATGGCATGACCTTCTGCCAAAGTATCTTCGAACGGGGGTATACTGAGCATTAACAATTCTTCCCTCTTCAGCCGCCGCTCTTCAGGCTTGATAGTCACCGAGGTGCTCGTCCTCGGTGTAGTGATGGCATTTGTGCCGTTGCTCGCATTAAAGCCCGAGTGATTGCTGCCATGGGTCTAAAAACACGCACGAATCAGCTACCAGACGCGTATGGGCAAATGTCGGGCACGAACCATATCCTGCATGCCCTTATCATCGCTTATCGCCTTGGTACATCTGCGTTTGAGCCATTCCAGGTCGTATGCTTCGTATTCCCTGTCTGCGACCGATGTGCTTGGAGAGATTTAGCCATGGGGTGGAAGGGTTGTAGTGGTTGGAACGGGGGTCTGGGGATGTCGTGAGTGTGGTATATAGATAGTAGGGTGGGGTATACCTGAGGGTGAACGACTTCTATGTCAGAGTCTCCGTCGTCTTCTATGATTATAGAGTTGCTTCTACGTCCTATGATATCTAAAGACGGAGATCTCGTCCTCTAAATCACGAATGAGCTTCAAAGAAGCGTCTTTAAACGTAACCCCACCTGAAAAGAAGCTCGACTACTATCCGGATTAAATTCTGCCTTGAGAATTGTCTCAAACCTAGAAAATTTCTGCGAAAGTATAGCTACTTCCCTAGCTGCTACGACACGAAGAATCGACGCGACGTACCCGTTCCACTGCCCTCCTCTTCATCTTTTCTAACTTCAACCTCCTCTTCAACTCGATTATCTTCATCTCCGCATGCATCTCTGCCTTCCGCCTCGCTCTATGTTCATTCTCCCTCTCCGAATCGGCAGCCAACGCCTCAAGCCTCAGGTCGTTGCTTTGCTGGAATGCTTCGGTGAGTTTTGAATGAAATTTGACCCGTTCTACTTGTAGGAGTGCATCGACCTCGTCTTGCGTGTAAATACAATGCTGTATAGTTGATTTGAAGTCCATAATTAGGTCATTAGATCGAAGAAAGCTTCGTTGTCAGTTGAGATGACGAGAGTATTGGGAGCTGAGTGGAAGTGACAGTCGTCAGCATGTGTCACGACAGAAGCGGCAATTCCAGGCCATCAAATTTGTATGGCTCTATTTGGCAACGTCACCCGTTCAACTTTTCTTCTGTACCACCACCTTCGTCATACTTTTTTCATTCCTCATTTATACTCGTATTTTGTACTGTGGTACCTTGTCGAATTAACGCGCATCCTTCGTTCCTTATTTCAAACTCGTCACAGGCTCTGACCTTGCCCGTAACAATTCCTCCAACTCCGTCTACATATTGCTTGGAATTATTTTTTCTTTAGGTGGATAGGTTGCTAATTGTCGTAATCTTATTTATCGGTAGCCAATCTATACCATTTTTACTCTTAGTGCATGCCATGCCTGACCTTTGGATATGAATGTCAAGAATATGTGGTTGATGCTGTAGGTGCGTGCCAGATATCGTTGGCAGAATGGTGAGCAACACCGAGTGCATGGACGGGAGGTCTATACTCATTATTGTGCAGTCATTTTATTGTTTTAGGAGCCTTGATAGTTGATATATCTTTAATTAAGTGTCATTTATAGTGTCGTTAATTGGTCTGCGTTGGGACTGTGAGTTGAAAAGCTCAGGATGGAGCTGTCCGCGCGTACCCGTTGCTGTGGGAGACGGTGCTAGCTTTAGCAAAACGTCAATTTAGACAGTGTTATATGCAGAGACAACGATACAAGTCGTAAAGGGTAATTTGACGATGTCCAGGAATTCATAAGCCGGATATGCTCTCTTCTACACTATAGCATGGGAGCTGCTTACTTGTAAGTGAAGAACGTCACTGCGAGATTCGTGCCATTCGATCCAACTTTCATCTTCCAAGTTCAATAAGTTACACCGGTGTAATCAATGGTAATTTTCTACAACCTATTCGGTCGGGTAATAACTCACCGAAATGGTTGGTAGAATGAAGTAACGTCCCGATTGGATCTTCGATCACGCTCACTTATCGAAGATCCCCTCCCTCATATTCTAGTCTGTGCATGATGAATCCCGACAAGTCGAATAACGCATGTAACTTGACCATGATAAATTTACAATTCTAATTTGATCTGTGAGTGCTGACTTCCTTCAGAGAGCAGACAGAATGGAACCTTCAAACGTCTGTCAAAAGTGGTGTGCGATCCTTTCTGTTACGCCTGAATATCGGACTAGACTAGTCACATTCATGGGTCCGAACGCAACACCGTTAGAAGATATTTGATATTTTCCCGAGTGGTAGAAGGGATTTAATTTTGAAACCTTTGTTACCTGTGCTTTCTCTAGCTCTATTACATCGGATTCAGCGGAGTTTTAAAGATCCCGGACAGTGCTCAGTACTCTTCTCCCGCATTTTTCCTGCTTCACAACTTCAAGTTTTCGTTTGATATTTTTATTTAACTTATTGTTATGATTTATTTCCATTAGAGTCCATTAGGACGCTAGCCTCATGCAGGACTTTAATTGAAGTTAATTGTAGAGCTACCTGCCCATCTAAGTCTAACGACTCGTGGTCTTCCTAAACTATGGTAAATATAACGT